>JAUCMT010000054.1:2500016-2530342 GCA_032357475.1 Enteromius thamalakanensis | reverse complement strand
ATGTGTTCTTCGCATATATTTTGGCAACCTCTAGTCAGCGGGGAGAGGGAGGGGGAGACACCGCTCAGCAGTATTTTTAAAAGTGATTGCAGTACCAGTTTTGGCCATTTCTTACCTAATGCTCCTTTAATAGAGATGTAATAAGTCTAAATTACTAAAATCTTAATTACATAAACATATTTCTATTTTGGCTATTTGATGTTGTTAAACAAGTTTCAGGAGGAGCACCGACACATGATTCGCCACAGCTCGCATTAATCAATCAATTTATTTCCTACTCCGTCCAATCAAAACTACAAGCATCCTCCTTAAATAAGGTCACTTCCTTCCCTTCCCTATCTCGTTTCGCATGCCCTCCTCCATCCCATCTCCCGCCCAGTTTTGCCTTTTCTCACTCCGGGGGGCACTCACTAGGGTTCAAACTACTAGGGCTCGGAGTCCGCCCATCTCCCAGCTCGCCACCCGGACAGCAAGATAAACACGCTACATTTATCATCATAAGGAAGCACGAACTTGTGAAATTATAACTTGCAATACTTGATCTCAAAAATGCTCTGGGTTTTCTTAGACATGACATTTGCATTTTAACACAAAGAGGGTCACTGAAGCACTTTTATTTCTCTGTATTTTAATGACAGCTTTATCTTATCCCTTTGGTTGTCTATTTTTGCTCTGGCTAATTTTTAACAGAAAAAGACAGGAGTCATTTGGAAGGGTTCATTATTAAAGTGGCTAGAGCATTCCATAAGTGAAAACATCAAAAGTCTCTTCACAATAGCTAAAAAGCCTAAAAATGTTTCCTACCTTGTGAATATAAGAATTAGACTTAATAACTAGATGTTCCTTTTATCATGCACTTTGACAAGACCCCTGATCAAGAAATTTTCAGTAGCATCATGATGAAATCTCTGGCAATTGTATATGGGTGGCTAATGACTAAAGATTAGCCAATCAGCTAGACTACAAAGGGATTTCTAAGATGACAAACATCTCCAGGCAAATGCAAAAACCATCTCCTATGATTTTGTTTATACCAATTACCACTCTAAGAACTTCCTACTCAGAATTGCTGGTGCAAATCTGACTTGCTTGTGTGTTTTCATGTATGAGCATTTCAGTGGTGGGTTTTTAAGAGGCTAGCTTTCTATTTAATCCAAATGAAAAGGCAATTTAAAGTCTTTTATTTCGGATGTGGGAAAATATTTATGTTGACATCTTCGACAGCACAATGGAAGAGGAGGATACTTGGGAATGGCTCTTTAAGGGATGTCATTACTCACAATTTGGTGTTCGACTGCTTAACCACATAGCTTTACTCTGCTGATCCCTAATGTGTCCGAAAAGCTAACTGTCCTTGCTCGTGCAGCTTTCACTCAGTGAATTCAAGGTCTAAAGCACTGGAGACAACAGATGAGCAATAACCTTATAAATACTCCCCACTATACTGTATACAATTGTAATTGCTCTTTGCTTGGATATAAAAATCATAAGCTTTCATTTACATTTAATATGATTGTGATGTCACAGTCAAAGGGGATAGTTCATAAAATAAATAATACACGTTTCGAAACAACATAAGGATAAGTGAGGTGACAGAAATCTAATGTTGGTTGAAATTTTGATTAAAAAAGCTTCTGTTATCAGATAAGGACACAGAAAAGAAACCTCACATCCTCACAGCAATACAGAAAAAAACTATAAAATCAATTAAGTCCCTATCTGAAGAGTTTAAACAGCAAAAAGGAAAAGTGTTGTACTACCACTGATAAGCAGACTTAGGCTGACAAAAGTCCCAGTCTTAATTTGAAAGCCTAGCAACTGCAGCATGCTAATAGACGCCTTACCCAACACGGTATGCCAAGACTGTCGACCAAGGTAATTGTTATTCCCTTTGGTTAAACTCATCTCTTCAGGGGCTGGAGCCAATCTTTACAGCCAGTTACAAATCACCTGAGAAGTAACCGATACATGCACTGCAACCAAGACAAAGTACGCGTCTGGCAGCCTGGCTTGCAATTTACACTAAATGGGTTCATCAATGTCCTGATGTTATCTGCTCCCCCAGACCTCGTGACCTTTTAGATAGATGACTCAAAGACTTTGGAGGGAGACTGAATCTAGATTATGTTTGCAATATCTGATCTGTTATCAAGAGCAAGAACTCTCTAGCAAGTCTGTTATAATCTCACAGCTGTGCTTCTGCTTCATTTTGTTGCAGTGTCATTAAGGAGTCTTGCTGTCATCCATTACAGCCACTGCAGAGACACATTGATAAAACTGTCCGGAAACCATGTTAAGCAGATAATGGAATTGTTCCACCCACTTTTACTACACTCCTCGATGTGCTGGAATTTATCTGCATGGAAGTAAAAATCACTAAGAGACACTTTCTATTCCGTGGCCTTGGGGAACACTTAGTATTATTCACACTCAAAAAAAAAGACTGCACAGTATGGCTCAGATAAGAACTACTGTGTGAGTGATTTACTTCTTTGTGTAATAAAGTAATTTTAAAGAAGAGCTCACCATCACAGAATTAGTTTAAAACAGTGTGGCCTGGACTATGTAAATTGAGAGAGAAGATGACATGTTGCTAATCTTATGGACGAAACTGTGTAGGCAGAGGTGATCAGGATATACAATTCAAATCCAGTTCTTGAACACCTGGAAATGAACCAAGTCGTGAATACCAGTTTACATTAAGATAGACCATCTACTGTAGGTTCATTTGTAAAAACCAATAAATACCTGTGCAACAAAAAACAACAAAAATGCATGAATGTATTTCCACCTTGAGTATGCTATGCAGATGTTTGTGAATAGTTTTTTTCTTTAGCCTGATTTGGATGCAAATGTTTTCTCAAGGGGGCATAAGTGATTTTCAACATTTACAAGAGGTTAGTCTGTTCTAGTCTTTTATTTGTGTCAGAATTCAGAACGTCAGTGTTTTCCCACACCACTTGCATTTAAATTTTAGTTTTTTTTCTATTTTTAATTACTTGTGGTCATTTTATTTCCACCCAAATACATATCTCTGAGAAAAAAATAATTCAGAATTCAGTGTTTAATGCTTTTTGATTACTGCACTGTATGGTAACTGTTGAACTGTACAGTAATTGTCATGCATGTTTATTACAAAATATCTATCTCCACCACAGTGAAAGAGAGCGGTTTAAAACAACAAGATGCTATTTTTACAATTGTTTCTACTGGAAAAAATTACAATAATTTTGGATAACATGTTTATATTATATTTATATATATGAGTATAAATGTATATATAACACTCATATTTAAGCACTAGGCAAATCCATGACCTTGATGTTGCCATAACCATGTTATAATGTTTGAGGTATAGGAAAGACACTTGCACGCTTGAAAATGTAACCTGATTGATGCCTTGTTCTTTTCTTAGACACATTCACTTAAGTAAGAACTTCTCTTTTAGTCAGGAGGGCGAGCAGAGGCCTTGACCTGTGTACCACAGAAGGAGTTCAAATAACGCATGGCTGGAAACAGCATCATAAAGGTTAAGTAGCACAGTAGCTTTCTCTGCTCTCTTAGACATACACAGCTTTCTACCAGGCCACAATTCGATTTGTGATGTTTTTTAAAGACAGATGAATGCAGGCACTCTTTTGAGTCTGTAACATCCTTGGATGAATTGGAAATAATTACTCTTAGCTGACTGAGCTTAACAAATGTTGTCAATATCCTCACCCTCAAGCCATTCATAGCAGATTTATAACATGAGCGAAAGGCTAATTTTGCTTTAGAATTAAAAAACAGGATATACTTCTACAGGAAAAATAAAATGAATACTGTACCCGTTGCTTCTGATGATATATTGAGGCATAGCAAAACATGCGGTCTGTGCAAGAAACTTAACATTATTTACAACATCAAACTTGTAAATCTGATTCTTGAACTAGACTTCCTAAGCAGACCTTTTTAAACAAAAAATGATAAGCCATCAAAACTTTATTTTTCTCCTTTATTCAAAGGCTTGCTTCATACATGTGCATATCACCAGCTTATCTGTTCCGTTCTAAATTGGAATGATTTCCTTGGTTCAGTGTACTCAGGACTAACTTGAGTGCTGAATCAGTTGGAAAAACATCATCATGGGAACAAATATGCTGGTATTTTGTTTCATTTTGAGTCTGAGTGACTGTCAGGCATGTTGAAAGTAAGCTTTGATTGAGCAACACACTGTTTCAGACAGTTCAGTCTGAAAAGAAAAAAAAAGAAAAAAATGTTTTAAAGGAATAATTTGTTCGCAGAATGGACATCTCTCTGGATTGTTTGCCTGAGGTTAAGGATTACAATGAGGTTACAATTTTGTGAATTACGTTTAGTTTCTTGCACAAACAAATTGTTTCGCTTCTTAAGCCCTCAATACGGTGGCCGAGAGATCTCAACGCGCTGCAATTTAAAAATAACGCATGCAAAAAGAAAAAAACGGCTGCAACTTAAAAAACATCTTCATCAATTTGACAACACAGGCACTGCAAACACACGAACACGCTGCAAACACACGAACCACAAGGGAAATGTTTCAGGGGGACCTCAAAAAGTGACGAACCCATCTGGGACCTGATTATTTGTTCAGTGGCTTTTGGTCACAGCAGAGATGTTGTCGCTGAACTAAAACTTTTTGTTTATTTTAACAACATGATCATACGATTCATTGGTCTTTTGGATATTATTAGACTAATCTGACAAGTCACACACTTAACTGTGGAACATTATTTTAATGCTATGTTAGCTAGAGTAACTCTCAGATGGGTTCCTCACTTTTTGAGATCCCCCTGAAACATTTCCGTTGTGGTTTGTGTTTTTACAGCGCGTTCGTGTGTTTGCAGCACCTGTGTTGTCAAATTGATGAAGATGTTATTTTAAAGTTGCAGCCGTTTTTTTCTGTTTGCATGCGTTATTTTTAAATTGCAGCGCGTTGAGCTCTCTCGGCCACCGTAGTTCCAGCTCATTTTAGTGATGTATTTCTAATAACAGTCGCGGAGAGATCAAGGAAAAAATGTGCACACTGTTTATTTACCTTATTTTGCAAAATCACACACTTGTTTTTACTGAGAGTGAACTCAAAAAAGTAGACCCCTATCAGATTCGAAAGGTGTACAACATTTATGTGTGTGACCAAAGTCAACAGTATTTTAGTGTCTTTTGCACTGATAAGAGGACTTCAAAAACCCATCGACTTCAGTCAGTGCTGGCAGCCGGGTGCATTATGGGTATTTATCTAGAGTTTACTTATTTTTGTGTAATTTAAGCAAGACAGTTGGGTTTTTGTATTAGTGATGTTGTGTGTGTTATGTTCAGGTTAGTTTGAGTGTGTTTGGTTTATTAGCAGTCTTGTTATATAAAAGTTTAAGAGTTACCGTCATGGAGAGAGGTGTGTAGGGGAGTGACATGTTGCTATTGCCGCTGTTAGGACCAAGCAGGATCAAGCGGTGTTAGAGCTTGAGTGTTACGTTTATTTATCTTTTCAAATAAATACATTTGTAACTGCTAGTACCATATTGGCAAGAAGTCAGGGATATGAATAATAGAACAGCTTAAATCTAACTCGTCCACGTTCTGACGAGGAACAGCCAGACGTCACAATATGTTCAGATAATATTTTTGAACTCGCTTCTTTAATTCATTTAAGTATTTTGAATATGTAATTGCTGTTTTTTAAATAAAATTGTGTACAAGACATACTATTAAGTTTCTTATGAGTGTATGTACACTAGCAGTAGAATCAACTATGATGCAACGAGGCGTCACCAGAAATCTAACCAAATTGGTTAGAGCCGGCCCTGTGTTTACACACACTCACAGAAGCACGCACTTATCCGCATCCTGTATTCGAACAATGTAGCCTACTGCTTAGAATAATTCCGTCAACCAGCAAAATAATTTTCTCACCCGTTTATCTTTCTGAACCTGCATGACTCACTTTTTTTGTATATTTTGAATTATAAAGCTCCATAATGAAGAAAATGAAGTCTTTTCAGTCTCTTTCTTTAAGAGACTTTCTTACCCAAATAAGAAAAGCACAACTCTTTAATATGGGGTTTAAGATAGTATTTTGTTAACATGTAAATTTGTAATGCTGAGCATACAGTTTTGAATGTATCACTTATCTTGCAGAATGCTGCTGGAGACCAGGATGTTTATGAAAATGAGTCTGATCTTGATAAAATTTCATCTCGATCAGGACAGGGTATGTAGCTACACAACACACTTACTGTAATATTCGTATATATGAGGACTTCCTGTTTGTATTGGTTTAATTGTACCACAACAGTATTATTTATATATGAAGTGTTTTTCATGTGTGAAGAATCCCACTATGTTTTATCATGGTTTTGCTCGTTTTTTAAGAAATTTGTCCCCATAGGTTAGCTTTTGTAATATGCAGTCTTTTGATTTGTCTAATTTTTTACAGTAAGATTCTTTTCTGAAGATGACAAGACTCCGTTGAACAGGAACTTCTAAGAGGGAACATATAAAGTCACATACATTTTCAAGAAACGAGAGATTAACACTGAAGACACTTCAACGTATCCCTAATTTAAAAATGTGTTATTTAAGAATAATTGTTGGTGGGTTGGTATAAGGCAGTTGTTTGTAAATCAATCACATTACTTTTTTATCCTGCTGACATCTAGCATTGGTTTACAGTAGGCCTATGTTTTACATAATCAATATGATATATGTACTTTCTTATAATTCCATTGCAAAACCATTAAAATCATCAACACTGACGTGGGCTACAGAGTAACTTACACTATGTTGCATTTGAAGTAGCTACTTCTTAAATGTGGGAATGGAAAAAAAAAAGTTAATTGAGCTTCTTGACAGCTACTGTGTTTTGTGTATATATTTTTTGGATATAGGAAAATGTACAGAAATTTGTGACGTGAGAGATTTCTAGTGCATTTTGTTCATGTTCTTGTCACTTCACACGAATAACTTTCAGTTACGTGAGAGAAGCAGTTTTATCATCTGACTGTGAAGTGTTTAATGTTCATATCTTTCTTAGTTATACACAATATGGCCACCAGGCACCTGACGTCCATATAACGTCAGATTGACCTTGGACATAACGTCAGACAGACGTTGCATTTTGTTGAAAATGAAAATCGGGTTGACATCAGTATTTGACGTCAATTTGATGTTAGCGCTTGCTGCGTCCGAAATTGCTCAGTGCTTAAGTAGGTAATACATTTAAAATTGAACACACTACCTGCCCGCTAAAAAGTATGGTCTATATAGTATGAATGGAATTCGGACGTACTACGTATGCCATATCGATGTTGTCACGTGTCATGCGTCGTTACAACAGCGTTTGTAAATTTAAACTTTCAATAAGTCGTCTGTTTTATTTCGAATACTATGAATCCGGACATACTACTCACCTCGCATACTGTTTTTCGCGTACTATATAGTAGGGAAGTAAGTGATTTCGGACGCAGTGTTAATTTTGGTTACCTAAAAACAACTAAATATCAACGTCAGGTGACGTCAGTATTGGACGTCAATTTAACATTGACATTAGATGTTAAATTTGTGCTGAATTTTGGTCATCTTAACCAAATGTCAATGTCTTATGTTATGTGTGCCTGCCATTGCTGGATAATCAAATCTAGTGCGCGTTTTATGATTGTTTGAGTCATTTATGATAAAACGGTTCAAACTCAAAGATTTAGCGATGCTACTACCCTTCGTGAATTGATCAATAAGTATATTTTCCGATTATGACGCGCTGCCGATCTCTCCAGCGCGGCAGGTGGCAGTAGAGAGTCGATCTATTGCTCCTTGACTCCAGAGCAGAGACAGAGAGAGACACGAACACAAACAAACGACGCTCCGCGGACTGAAAGGAAACCAAACGCTAAACGGTGCTGTCTCTGTACAACTTAAAGGTAAGCGACGCCGTTTCGGTCTCACGAGCTTTACCTCAAACTCTAAACAAAATGTACGTTTCTAGACGCAAGCTTGAAATCACAGTTCCCTCTAATGCATGCCGGTAGTTTGACAACGTGTACAATTGAATGTAGTTGCTACTGTCAGCTGAACATATAATAGACTGGTCTGAACCAGACAAAATGAATTTGTTTATTAGAGAGAGAGGGCTGATTGGTTTATATAAAAGTTGTAGTCTTTCTCTGAATACAAATGAGTCAGTGATTTTATGCTGATTTTGGATTACTAGTATACATTGTTGGGAAGGTTACTGTTACGGATTAACTAAATTCCCCTATTTAAAATGTTAAAAGCAGGCAGGGTTAACGTGTGAATCCTTCATCACAGTTATTCTTACTTTAAGATCACTCTGAGGTTAAATACAGATTTAAAACCATAACAAGAAATAGTTTAATAGCTATGATCAAATCTATGCATAGCTACTACAGGAAACCCTGACTTCAGTGCCTTGGGGGAAGAAAAAGAGACAAATACAACAGTTAATCTTAACAAGTGAAGCATATATGCATAAAATGTATCGTATAAGCATGGGTCCTATTCTGTGTCCTGTTTTAATGGCTGGTATCAGGCTGGAGTTTGGGTGAGCTTCTCATGGGTGCATTTTTGTGCCGGCACGGCCGCTCGCTCCTGTCCCGTCACAGCAGGGCCAGTCACAAGGGCTCTCTGATGGGTGGGGATGACTCTCTGGACGGTCTGGACAGACAGGAGGACATTGCTCAGTTTCCATATGTGGAGTTCACAGGCCGAGACAGCATCACCTGTCCTACCTGCCAAGGGTCTGGACGTATCCCATCAGGTATGGATGTCAAAACAAACAGCTTACGTTTGAGTTTTAAAGTAAGAACCAAACATGTCCACTTAAAAACCAGATGGAATATACAGATGGAGGTACACCTATGATGAAAATTACAGGCCTCTCTCATCTTTTTAAGTGAACTTGCACAATTGTTTTGTATTTATTTATAATAATGAATATACACAGTACACATATTATGCAAACAAAAGCATCTATTCATGAGGTGTTGTGTATAAACAACATGTCGCTCAGCAGATAGTCTGTGGTATTGATTAAGGTTGTATAGATGAGTAAATGCACTTTGGTGTGACTCTACATGTTATCTAAACTTCTTATTGGATCAGTTTTTTGTCTCTCTTCTCTTTCTTTTAGGGCAGATGAATGAGTTAGTTGCTCTGATCCCCTACAGCGATCAAAGGTTACAGCCAAGGAGAACGTAAGTGATCACACATATTGGAAATGCCTCTTTTTTTGAAGTGTGTTAATGGGATGGTTGACCTAAAAATGAAAATGATGTCTTTTGCGCACCATCAAGGTGTTCCAAACATGAATGTGAGTTTCTGTGCTACACAAAAAGATATTTTGATACCAAAAACGTGACTTCCATTCTTTACCCACATTAATCAAAATATGTTGTGTGTTCAGCAGAAGAAAGAAACTCATACAGGTTTGGAACATCTAGAGAATTAAAATTTTCGAGTGTTTCTTAAAAAAAAAAAAAAACGGTCTTAACAGGCAAAAGTAGATTCTTGATTTTGCAATTTATTCTCTTAACAGGAAGTCATATGTGGTGCTGTCAGTGATTTTGTGTCTGCTGGCTTCTTTTTTGGTGGCTTTCTTCCTGTTTCCACGTCCTGCGCTGGTTGTTGATGATGGCATTCGCTCTGTCACTCTGCACTTTGACCGCAACAACAGCAAAGTGATCATCAACATGACGGTGATTTCTGGTTATGAAGGATTAAACTTGTATTCACCTTTGAAGCATCCTAGGTGTACGTGACTTTCTTCTTTCAGATGAATCCAATCAGAGTTATGATAAAAATAGTCCAGACCCCTCCAAGACTTTGAATGGGTTTAAATGGCTGAAAGCCGTTAAACTTCGGAAGACGTGAAATAGCATACGCGTGAATAAAGTCTTCTGTAGTGAATCCATGTGGTTTTGTACGATAAATATACATCATTCAACATATTTGCACGTCACATTTTCTTTGAAGCTACAACACAGTGAGCTGCATACTTCCGGTTTCCAGTCAACAGACCTGAGAGAAAAGTGCTTATTAAGTTTGAAATATGGATATTTATCGTACAAAAATGCATGTGAGGGATGTTTTATTATGAATACAGACACGGTATTTCACTTCACTTCCGAAGTTTATTGGCTGTCACCCATTTAAACCCATTCAAATACCTAAAGATGTCTGTGCAATTCTTTAAATCATCTGAAAAAAGAAATTCACATACACCTAGAATGCTTCAAAGGTGAGAAAAAAACAGTATCATTTTAATTTTTGGGTGAATTATCTCTTTAATTAATAAAAAACAGGTTTAAATTGCCCCGAGGCCTTTCTTCTCAAGTCTTGTTATTTGGAAACAACATGGAATTAAAATAGTCTCCATTCAGAAAATGGTATATGCAATTATTCAACTAGATTATATGTGACATTTATATGTTATAACTTATATATGTCACGTGTCATAGCTATCTTAATGAAGTCTGATGAAGTAGATATCACAAAGGTACTTTTAATTTCCAGAAAGTGGCTACAACACCTATGTAACTTGCAAAAATAACATTAAGGACCGACAAAAAGAACGGGGCAGGCAAGACTATAAATACACACACACAATTAGGGAGAACTGAAGAGCAGACACAGGTGGAGACAACTTAACTAATCAAACAAACAGGAAATGGAAAAATGTCCAAATAAGGACAAACTGGACACTGAGGAAAATTAAACCAAAACACAGAACGTAACATTCTAAGGAATATTGTAATATCTTGGGGGTAGAGATCACAAGTTCTGATATTATTTGCTTTCAATCAGGCACATAATTGACAATAATAAACACAAATGTTGTCTTTGGACTGTACTGATTACTGTCTGGGTATTTATTTTTTTAACAGAGCTCTCTGAACATCACCAACTCTAATTTCTTCACAATGTTGGTGGACAGCGTGAGCTGCCAGGTGCTCTACATGAAGACGGTCATCGGATCTCAACAACTTGACAATGTCATTCGCATTAATCCTCTCAGCCAGAGACAGGTGCGATGAGAGTTTTCTACTGTTCAGAAGCAGATGCGCAGTCAGATTATTGAAGAACTCTCTTTTGCTCACCATTTACTTGAACAAAAATGCAGTAAAACTGTAATATTATGTTACAGTGTTTTCTCTAGGATTTTTTTTTTTAGCTTAACAGTATTCTCTTTTACCAACGCTTTTAACAACAATGTCATAAAAAGAAGAATAAAACAAATAAGTTATCAACACATGAAATTAGTATTAATCAAAAATAATTTGTACTGCAGAGGTGGCACAGAAGAACACAAGTGGCTTATTTAATGAGGCTTAGATTTGGCATGAGTGCAATAAGTCATGTTAAGGTTAATATTTTACATATAATAAATAAAATTCTATTTTAAAAATAAATTTAGATATATTAAGTCCACCAGCAGGTGGCTGCAAGTCACCGATTTTATAATTCAGTCATTCATTCATATGATTTGTTCGAACTGCTGATTCATTCATGATTGGGTGAATGGGTAAATCATGAATCACTGACTCATTAGATTCATTTAAACACTTTTTTCATGTATAAAAGCCTAGTAAATTTCGGCTTTACGTTTTAAACATAGCATTTATTTGAAATAAATGTATCTTTTGTAACATTATTAATATCCATACTGTCACAACTTCTGATCAATTTAATGCATCTTTCTGTGTAAATAAATAATTTCTCGCTTTCCAAAAAGAAAATATCTTTCTGGCCCCAGACTTTTAAAGACTTTTAGACAATCTTTAAGTGAGAGAAATGACACAGACACTGATTGTTAAATGCTGGATAGTAGTTATGCTGTTTCTTATTATTGCAGGTCAACTTCACTGTCAGTATGGAGATTGGAGGAAGTCTGTCTTATGTTTAGTGAGTATTAAATCAATGCATTGTACAAGCTAATCTGTACAATTGTATAAGCATCTGATCTTATTTTAATATAATATTTTGACTCTTTTTCTCAGCGCCTTTTGCACAATGGCAAGCATCAAGGTCCACAACATTGTGGTTTTTATGCAGTAAGTCACTATGATTTCCCATCCTTTTTTTGTCTTCTGGTGCTGTTCTACACTGGGAAATTAGAGGTGAAACTGCAATCACATAATGAATCCACTTAAACACAAACAAAATGTACAAGCACAACTTCAGATTGCATGGTTCACTTCTACGTTTTTCCTGGAGGGCTGTGTACACGCAGCAGCAGAACCCTGCTGAAAAAAGTCCAGCCAGTGGTTTTAGAGGGGTTTTGGCCACATTTCCAGCCTGTCAGGCTGGTCTTAGCTGGCTTAGACTGGGATATCTTCTGGAACGACCAGCTAAAACCAACCTGACCAGGCTGGGAGGTTACATTTGCAAACCGTTATTTAATGGTGTGACAACCACATTCTGTAACCAAATTCACACCTGGACATTTTCAGGATTCACAACCGCATTCTTGTTATACGCACTGTGTGAACAGAACAGAACTGGACAACTAGGGACATGTTCAAACAGCAGCAAAATACCGTTGTCAGTTATGTATTTGAGTCTTGTAATGTCTTGTTCACACAGCAGCTTGTGATAAGTCTTTCAGTTTTATGGACATCGCCATCTTTGATATTACTTCGGTCATTGTCACAATGGTTACTGGTAAGGAATACGGGTTTGACTCCCATTGCGCGTGCATACAGACGGTATTCTAAACACAACTGAAAGCTGCTGTGTGAACGAGATATTTCGAGACTCACACCTGTAAAAAAAAATACAGCTGTCAATCTCAACAGTATTCTGCTGTGTGAACGTGACCCAAATGTGGTCCTTAAAAACTATTTCGCCCCCCCGATTAACAACTTTTTTGATTATATGTGGAGTGTTACTTGTGAAATGGTCCTGACTGGTTCTCTAACACCCCAGGACCTCTGTGAAAACCTCCTACATGGTGCGGGCGGCACAGAACACATTGGAAGCGTACCGCTACATCGACTGCGGCGCTAACTCCACCGTCCACCAGCCCTCAGGACTGGTCTGGTCTAAACCTCGCTTTCCTCAGGATAACAAACCGCTCCGGTGAAGCATCAGCCAGCGGACGCTCATCCTCAAGACGGTTTGATTCTCCATGGCAGCTCTGTTTAATCAATTCTGACTCCAGATTTTGTGCTGCACTGAAGCTGAACCCACTGAACAGATCAGCTGTGATGTAAGAAATAGCTTGAATTGATTCCTCAGCACAGATAATGATGGTGTGATAACTACTACATGACAAACAGAGCTCTTTTTAAAGGCTTTGCCATTTCAAGAGCCCTCGTGTTCATTTATAATCTATAATAAGGTTGTTATATCAGTTTGCAGTGATTGGTAAAAAAGGAGATTTAATGAATGAATTTGTCAATGATGAGGTGCACTTTAAAATACTTAGTTTTGATGTATGAGCTGTATTGTGAAATATTATTTGATTAAGTCTTATGCAAATGTCTTAGCAATGCCAAAGGTTTCAAGTCGTTTCTCCGATTTTTAAAGTGACACTTTCAGCAATATTAGTATCAGCCACAAAGACGGTTGTGAAAAGGATGTACCAAAACACCCATGTACCGCTTTGCTCATGTGATGCCATGAAAACTGAGAATGGTTTGTTTTCACTTAAACTTTAGGGCTTTCACCAAGTTTTTAGACCAATGTATTAGACCGTCAGGAACTGTGAGAATCAGCTTACTGGTTTAGTCTCTGAAAAAAGGTTCAAAAGCTATTCTTTAGTTGGTATCCTTTCTAAAGGTACTAGTATAGGGACTAATGTGTATATGTTTTGTGCTAATATATAACTTTAAAGTACCAATATGCAAGTTTATATGTAAAAGAGTTTTTTGCAAGGGAAAAAAGATCCCCAAAAAGATGACCATTTTTGTGCCTTTTTTTGGTATAGGTTAAAGAAGGGCAGTTGTTTCTAACTGAAGTTGCACATTTGGATAATTTATTGCTATTTTTTTATATTTAATCTGCTTATCTTGCCTTGCGATTTGATTGTGTTTTTCATTGTATGAACTGAGAAAAATAAGATGATAATAAAAATGCTTAAAGCAGTTTTTTGTGAGTTTGTGAAAAAAATAACCCTTTTTTAATACGTTTGTATTTTTGCATATCCAAACAAGAGAGATATATATATGACATTATGAATATAAATCATCAGTTTCTCGTCAGTAGGACTGTTTTTTTTTTATCAGCTTTAATGTAATTTAGTAGCATTAAACCAAAGAACCATCCCTGAAGTGATGCAGCATCAAAAGCCCTGATGAAATCCATTTCACAAAACTCCAGAGACTCTTTGCACATGGATGGTCTTTAATAATTCATTCAGCACAGGTTATTCTATAGATATATCTTCTTTCTCAAGCTCAAGTGCATTTCATTGTTGTTTTCAGTGCTCTATGTACCCTGCAGATTTATCTGCGCAGCATTTACATCTTGTTCTGGCATCATTTTAGTTCTAACAGCCGAACTATTGGTTGACTCTGGCACGTGTTAAGATCGGACTGAAGTGTCTCGCTCATTTGTACTTAACAGGCTCATATCAGGAGACACTGGAATCACTCAAGGTCTAGTATGATTTTTTTTCCTTCTTGTCTTTTATAAGCGCGTCCGTTTGCTGTAATATGTGCTCTTGTTTCCATCTATGATTGCGTTCTGCAGCATGAGTGAAGCTGTGGTGACCGGGGTGAGAAGGTTGAGCACCATCTCGGAGCAGGACGTGGACGCTGGAGCGGAGCCTGAGTCCCTCGGGTCCTCGGGGGACAGTGAGTGGGCAGGATCCAATGCTTCGCTCTGCTCGCGGGGGAAACCCAGCGTCCAGAGCAGCACCTTCACCTCCTTTGAGTCCTATCAGCCTGACGCTGCAGGTACATCTTCAGTGCTTCTCTGTTTGGATGGTAATGGTGTCTAGCGTGTAGACTCTGGTCTGGGACAATGTCCGTTTACCTGTTTAGCTTTTATCTGCACTCTGCCTAATGTTGATTTATGTGTCTGCAAAACAAGCTTGTGAAAATTACGTAGACGTTTTATTTTAAATAGAGGTCCTTGTGTATCATTTTGATTTGATATATTCATAAAGAAAATAAATTCAGTAAAAATATATAAATAAAATAATTACTTTAACCTTATTAATTATTAGTAATATTAAACAATAATTTAATTTGATACATATACTAAAAAGGCTGATATGCATTGCAGAAATAAAAAGTAATATATTTGTAATAAATAAACTGCATGTCTGTTTATTTTCTTAAGTAAATTTTAAGTTAAAATGGTCCACTGACATTTCAGTGTTTAAAAAAACACTTGTGATATGGTTTATGTTTTTACATTACTTATAAAAAAAATTTTAAGGAATTTGAACCTTTTTATAGTATAATTTGGGAAATTACTTCAAATTTAAGTAAAAGTTTTGACGAAGAACGAGCTGAACGCCGAACTCTTGCCCACGCTAGGGTTCTATCCATTGGGGTTTGGAGTTCACTGTTCCCCAGACAGCACGCCAAATTGGCTTTATTATTTATTACAAGGAAATCGTGAACTCTTGAAAGGCAGCAACTTTTAGTTTTTAGGTTCATATATTCTTTTGTTTTCAGTTGTTGTTTATCCTGCAGAAACTAAACATCTAAAATTGCTTTTGGTTGCTGTTCAAAGTCCTTTACTGTTAAAATCAGCTGTTTCAACACAGGTATCGGTCACTCACTCTTGTCCCGGACAAACTTGTAAACATGTTAATTTGATGTGCTTGCAGCTCTCATGCAGAGTGAAGTGCACTTTTATGAGCACTTACACCAACAGATGCTAAAAGACTCCCGGAGTGACAGAGCTCATAAAAGCCTCATGCAACATAGATGACCATAAACCTGTACTTTGATATATATATAATTCTCTCACTATTATGTGTTCATCCTATAAAGCAGAAGTCGGTGTCTGTAGCTGTTAGGTTAGTTGACCAGGGGAATGTATGCGGTTCCATTAATGGCTTCAGGTGACCACTCACTGTGCATTATGTGCTCCATTTCTGCTCCAACAACTCTTAATATAATTACACATACAGAGAGTTCCTGTCTGTAAGGCTTTACGTGTGGCAATAACCCTGATTCTGTGCAAAGTGGTAAATGCGGCCACACATGTTCCCCTTATTGTAATTCTAAGGAATCATGCGCTGATGAAAAGATGCATAGATGTTCGATAGTGTCTCATTTCAGCCATCCATCTCTCATCCTGTCTGGAACGGCTTATTGCTGCCATTTTCAGTGTAATTAGAGCAGCCTGCACTTAACTCTGTGCACGAATGTCTGCAAAAATAAATAATGCATGCAAGAAGAAGTGTTGAGGTAAAGATGAATGAGCGATGTACACTGAACCTAACAACCACCAGCGCTTCCATCACACACTGAAAGTAAATGTGCGAAGGAATGCTTGTTAAAACTAAGTGACCACTCGAATATGGTCTTTTGCAAATGTTCGTGCAGCTATCCATGACAAACAGTATGCTATCACAATGCTTTTTGGACATGATGATAGTATGACTGTGCCATGTGCCACTGCGCTTCTGCTTTCCATCCAGAATGAACTGTTGTACAAACTTCAATATATGTTTAACTCAAAGTTCTACAGTCACTGTTTTTTTTATTATTATTTAATTTAGAGTCTCTGAAACTTCTGATTTGTTGATGTCTCTGTAGATGACTGCGCTTCCATTCTGCTGGCTTGTCTCTACTGCCGCTTCTGTGATGTCATTGCCATGCTCCCTGACACTTGTGAGCGAGCGCTTGGCCGCTGCTTCCCCTCTTACAAGTATTACAACACCTCAGATGAGCCATCCAAAGGAAAAGACTGGTGTGGCTGCAACATGGATTTTGACTGTGGTTGCATGAACTCCTGTCAGGAGGCCAGCGAGCTGATAGAGCTGGCGATGGAGATATCTGAGGTCTGTTACCGCTGACAGGCTCTCCACTGTCTGGAGCAAATCATCCACACTAAGTCTGAATATTTCATTCGAAATTCTTCGCCTGTTGAAAAATAATTATGACCCCCTTTACGTTTACACATTAAATTTGTTTAAATTTGTAAAATCACCTGAAAGCTGAATATGCTCTCCATTGCTGTAGGATATGACTCTATTTGGCCGAGATACAACTATTTGGAAATCTGGATTCTGAGGATTCAAAAATGTGTCTGAATGAAGCTCTTAGCAATGCATATTACTAATAACAAATTCAGTTTTGATATATTTAAAGTAATAAGCAATATCTTCGTGGAACATGATCTTTGGCAAAAATAAAATAATAATTTTGACTCATAAAATGTAATTTTGGCTATTGCTACAAATATACCCCATTGACTTAACACCAGGGTCACATTTGTGATTTCATGCAGGAGAAACAAGAGTAAATAAACGTCACATATTTTGCATCCTAAATTTAATTTGCATACAAATTTTGACATTGATGCTCTTACATTCTCAGATTTGACAGCTGAATCAAAATGCAAATGTCTGGCTTATCGTTTGTGTAAAGCATGAAAATGGTCCATGTGGGTAAGATGAGCCACGTGCCACCTGTATCATAAGTGATTGTAACATAGTAAAAACCTTTAAATGTCTTTCTACCTTTTAAGATGTTATGTGATTTGCTTAACCATAAAGTGGTGTGAATATGCTGCGAAAAGGAGTCCTAAAACCCAGAAACGAGTTAGTATTTAGGTACATTCCGGATTTAGTAACACTTGAGTAATTCCAAGTGGGTTACCATGTTCTTAACTTTATTTTACACTGTTACAAATATTAATGTATTTAGAAGGATGTTATAATACTATTGAAATACTATAATTTTGCAAAAAGTATTAATGAAACTAATAATTAACATTATTACCATTTTTTTATCCAAGTGCTTAAAATTTTAATTTCACCAGCACTGGTTTCACATTAATTATGAAACTGTATATAATTTATTAGTAGTTCATGAAAAAAAAATTTTTAGTTTCTGTTATTAGCCAACAGTGAACTACCATATTCATCTGAACATGTCTTACTAAATGAATCTGTTTCTTTTTTCTTAATAGTAGTCACTAGAATGTTAACATTGTGTTACCAGGAACCAGGACCTCTGGGTTACATAAAAACAAGTCATCCCTGAAATGCCAGATAAAGTGTACTGATGCCCTCTGGAGGACAATACAGGCAGCACTCCATAAACGTCCGATGTCACTGATCCAGCAGTCAGTGTTGTCAGTTTAATGGGCACCGTGAATGATGGTCTGAAAGATCTGTTCATTCTGCATGAAAAGATTTTACAAATTTGTGTCCTTGTTAAATAATACTGATTGAAAACTATTGGTTTGCATGCATTGGTGGTCACTGACCAGTGGTTTGACTGATTAGTGGACGCAGAGCCCTCCAATGAGATTTTCTCCCCAATTCAATTGTTTTAATTCAATGGTAGGTTAGAATTTTGTCCATTTTTGAAAGAAAGATCAAAATGATAAACTATGCAGATTTATTTTCACAGTCACCTTTGCTCAGATTTAGCAAGGGTGCCAATATTAATGGAGTGCAGTGTATGTGATTTGAGATGTCACATAAGTAATAAAAAAAGTCCATATTCTTAAGGCTTTTCCACAAGAGTGAAGATGTTATTCCATTATTTACAATGCCATGTAAAAGTTTGGGAACCCCTTGCGGAATATGTGAATAATTTTAACAAAATACAGACCATACGATCTTTATTTAGTACTGTCCAGAGTAAGATATTTTACATAAAAGATGTGTACATATAGTCCACAGGGCACCCCATTCAAAAGTTTGTGAACCCTTGGTCATTAAAATTGTGTGTGGATGGAGTCCATTGTTTGTTCTGAACAGTTAAACTAAGCACTGTTCTTCAGTGGTCAGTCCATGCATTTTGTCTGATGCCTCTTATTTTGTTACAATCATTTACTTTTTACAGATTCTGCAAGGGGTTCTCAAACTTTTGCATGCCACTGTATTTACAGATCCATTCTCCAAGACACAAGTCCACACTTCCATTCATTGGCACTGCAATAACACCTGGAGAACATTGGAAAAGTTAGTCAAAATGCCTCCAGGCTGAGGTGGGACTCAAACCAGCGACCAAACCAATGCTGCCCATGAAGCAGTCACCATACAGATCCTTTACTGTAAATCTATTTATAGTTTCCCTACAGTTCCACCCTCCACGTCACCTCAGCAGTGGCTTCAGTTACTGTTATACGTTCGGCAAGTGGCCAAGTTTGGCATTTTAACTTCAATATGTTTCATGATTCTGAAATCAGTGACGAAGCGCTTGATCATGTGACTGAGTTCAGACTGGTGCATGCAGATTGTACGTGGAGCAGACAGACCACAGACAATGAGCACGCTGAGGGACGACTGTCAGACGCCAGGATGTGAGTATATGTCAATCTAAAATCATAGAAGCATTTGCCGTTACTGTTACCGTTTCCGACCGGTCATACTGAGATAAAACTCTGCTGAGTGAAACTTTAAAAGTTTAGCACTGCAAAGTGCACAATAAATAAAATAAAATAGAAACATATTTTATTACTTTTTATCTTTCTGTTAAAAGTTTAACCTTAAAATCATGAGTGAGTTGTTTACTTCATGTTCCAGTGCTTTTCTAATTTAAGAACTAACCTTACAGATGGAAAGCATGAGGTCAAGTTTACAGTGTGTGTATTTTGGGTAAGTGGGGGAAAGTGTATGTAGTCGTTAATAGACACTGTTATATGATCTTACAAAAATGGTACTGGCATAGTGAATTATTATAGGCAATATACCACAATTACTATATTCAGATAAAATATTTATATGGTAGATACTAATTCATAGAACATGATACTGTCATTGTTTTGCCAGACATTTGTCAGAAATGGTACAAAAAAAAATTATAATGTTAATTAGAATTCTAAGTAAAGACATATAAATATGTGTAATTATTTGTAAAATACATTTTATATGTGTGTATTTATATATAGAGAATATATATACTGTATACAGAATACATAAATATATTATGCAAACATACTTTTATTTTGTATGCGATTAATCATAAATAGTCATTTGACCGCACTAGCTATTGTTGAAGTACGTTTATTTAGATGTGTTGACTAACATGCTAAAACAAATACATGCACATGTAAAATAAATAAATAATTTGGCTTATGCGTCATGTGATATTACATTTTGCAATTTTTAGTTATTACGAAATGTGTAATTACAAATATATTTAAATGCATGATATACTGTACTACACTTTGGAAAAATAGTTCCAAGTTATTACCCAGTTATTCTAATATCACTATAATAAACACAAAGTATATACAAGCTTTAATTATTTTTCCCATATGATTACTTTTTAAAAAAGTAACTTTTTCACAATGGATAGTATTACCATAGTGCTTTTTTGTTGCATATTCAGCTTCTACTGAAATACTGAATGAAGTATAAATCATTTTTCCCCACAGTTATGAGTGTTCATCAGAAGATAGAGTCACATGGACAGTGGTCAGTCCTATTGTCTTCACCTATCGAGTCATTCAGTGTGAGAGTCTTCTAGATGTAACCAATGACACCTTGCTCTTCGGCCATATCTCCAGCCCTGCAGAGCTCCAGGCCCTCAAGAGCAACGGTAAAGGAATAAAGCGATTTATTGTGATTGACGAGACTGTTAATTATCTATATGGCTCCAAGTTGACAGCATATTTTGAAGCGAGAGGGGTGACCTGCAAGATCCTGCCCTTACCCACAACTGAGGAGAACAAGTCCATGACTCTGGTGACCAGAATCTTGGAGGAGGTCCATAAGTTTGGGATTGACCGGCGTACTGAGCCCATCATCGCCATCGGTGGCGGTGTTTGTCTGGATATCACGGGTCTCGCTGCATCACTGTATCGCAGACGTACTCCGTATATCCGTGTGCCTACTACTCTGCTGGCTTACATCGATGCCAGTGTGGGGGCAAAGACTGGGGTCAATTTTGCCAGCGGGAAAAATAAGCTGGGCTCATACATCCCACCTGTGGCAGTGTTCCTGGACAGAAGCTTCTTCTGCACTCTGCCACGCCGCCATGTTTCTAATGGAATGGCCGAAATGCTGAAGGTACATTCCATGCTCTCCTCCAAAAAAAACAAACACTACCCTTTACTGCTCAAAACTCATGTTTGAAAAGTAAGTTGCAGGTTCTTCTTTTAATTGGAAAACATAACTTAGTTAAAGGTTGTGAGTGAGAAGCAGCAGACTGTTCTTAAAGAGCTAGAATTGCTCCACTTTATAGTTTCTGTGCACAGCCAGCAACTATTCTCCAGGTTTTAGGAGTCAGCCCTCCATAAATGTGCTGAACACACTCTAATATTTGTGTTGAACTGTTCTGGAGCCATGTTATAAACACAACTTAACACTGATTTCTAGTTATGTCCTCTTTTTAGAAGCACAAAGTAGTTTCCCTTTCACAACGACACACAGCGTCTCCAGAACATGGCGCCTGCAGCAACACTACAGCCAGAATAATAGCTTTACCTTCTTTCTTTGCATAAACATTTGGGCGGTGTTTGAAAATAAACTCACTCTGATGCAGAGTATGAGAGCGGAGTGGAGCGGCAAGAATTGATTTCATATAATTGCTATTAATCTGAACTTTATATTAATAAAACAGTCCTAAAAAACAGGTTTGCACAAGCAGGAAATAAACAGAACTTTTTTCCTCAGAAGGATCGTGTGACACTGAAGACTGCAGTAATGATGTAAAAAATTCTGCTTTGATTATTTGTAATAGATGACATTATATATATATTTTTTTTGATCAAATAGAATTACAGACTTTTTTGAAAAATATTTAAAATTCTTAGCAAACCCAGACTTTGAGCATTATTGTGAAGGCTATTTGAGGTCTTGTTTCACAAATACTAGTAATCCCCTACAGATGGCGCTGATGAAACACAAAGGACTCTTTGAACTTTTGGAGAAGGATGGCAGACATTTGTTGGATACCAGTTTCCAACCATCAGGGATAAATCCAGAAAACATGCACACGGACGTAGCATGTGTGTCCATGAGACTGGCCATTGAAACCATGCTGGAGGAACTTGCCCCGAACCTGTGGGAGGACGATCTGGACCGGCTGGTGGACTTTGGCCATATCATCAGTCCAGAGCTTGAAATGGTGCTGCATATGAGGACTCAAACTAAAACCTTTAGAGTCTTAAATTATTCTAACTGGAGTCATTTTTTTCTTTGATACAGAAAATACTTCCTGCACTTCTGCATGGAGAGGCGGTGAACATTGACATGGCTTTCATGGTCTACGTGGCTCATGAAAGGGGCTTACTGACAGAAGAGGAGAAAAGACGTATCATTGTTTGCATGCGGAGTCTAGATCTTCCTGTGTGGCATTCAGACTGTACTCTGGATCTAGTACAGAAGTCCCTGACTGAACGACTCAAGCACTCAGGAGGATTTCTGAGAATGCCTCTACCGACAGCGCTGGGAAAAGCAAGTATGTGAAATATAAAAAGAGGAACTATACTTTTGCCCACCAACGTTAAATGTGTACCTAGTAGTTTGGCGCAAATTCAAACAGATTTACACATTAGTAAATAGTGTAAGGAGTAATCTGAATGGTGTATAGTGAAATTAAGACATAGAAAGTGTTTGCCACCATACAGTCATTACACACTTCGACTCGCGCCTCTTTACGCAAACAGCATAGCATTGTTCAGTGATACGAATCATGATATTTAGATACCGAAACACACTCAACCAGCAGAGACAACAAGAGAACCAAGCTAGATTTTATGGGTCTAGCTTCCGTTCTCACATGCGTTCAGCTATTTTTAGCTGGACAGTTCGTTATCATGTTATTTTAATTATGAACACACTGGTTTGAGGTGCAAACAGTTTTACCGCTTACTGCACATTGTTATAATTCTCCTCGTTATTTATCTTATGAACTGGAAGCCTCACCCATAGGCTTACTTCCACATTGAGGAAAAAGCTGAATATTAGTCGTCTCATTTCGGTGGATGTAGCCTCCTGAGACCACATTTAAAGGCTGCATATGTCATTAAGTATGTTTTATTTAAGAAAAGTTTATAAAAGAAAACATTATTTTTTTAAACATGTAAAATAGTTAATTTTGGTGTAAACCACTCTTTAAAGATCTTTATCCACAGGAGAGATCAGTGCCAATCATTAAAAATGATGCCTAATAAATACAATATACAATAATTTTTTGCATCTTAATAATAGTGCATTATATTTGATGTGCAGCCTCCTTGTAAATATTACAGCATATCAGAATTCCTTTCTTCCCTCAAGAATTTATTCATATAAAATTTGCCAAGTTCAAAAACACTAATGCACCATTTTGCAAGCAGCCATATATATATATATATATATATATATATAAATATATTTGGTAATTTTATACTTATAGATTATCCCAGATATTACAGAGATATTAAAAATAAAGGGCATTTCACAGAGATGCCATAGATAGGAGAAACAATTTGGGATCTCTGAAGAACATTTGCGGTGAAGGCTACAGTTAAAACAAAACAAACAAAAAAAACTACATTTAAATAATCTAAAGACCCTTGTCCACTATAGAGAACATTTTGTGCAATGGAGAACTATGGAAACCTACAGATGGCAAAAAAGAGTTTATTCCAACTTTAAGCCCTCAGGGCACATTTTGGCAAACACCATAAGCCTGTGACATACTGTAGTTTGTTTCATTTCCTTCAATCTGTCTGTTTCATACCTGGCAGGAATCTTCAATGATACAGAAGAGAGCATTGTGTGCCGAGCGTTCGAGAAATGGTTTGATGAACAGTGTGAAACCACCATGAAACCAGAATAACACACCACAGGAAATGTTGAGTCCCATTATATTCCTGAACCAAAAAAAATGAAACGCACCAAATCATAAATGAAAACCTCCAGAAATTGCGAAAACCACTCAGTTTTATTTCAACGTCTATAACATTTTCATTCCCAATACATGCTTCAAAACCCAACGATGAAATGCTGCTTTCCTCATAAAGCCTCTCAGCGGTGAAAGGTGACTTTCCCAACAGGTTTAAAGTGGGCTGGCAGTAGTACTGAATTCGTAGGAAATTAATGCTTTATAAAGAAATTCAACCAAAAGAAGGGGGAAAATCAACATTACAAGCTCCTTTATTAAATAATGTTTGGTTAAGCTTCAAAAATATAATACAAAAGTACATTAACAAAACGAAAACCATCTTTAGCCAAGACACTTCTATAAAAGACAGACTGTGTTTGTTATTAAAAGACATTTGGTTGAAGTTCCACGGAAGCCTGTTTTGAAGGCACCTTTCATTGACGTCACTGATACATATGCATTCATACAGGAGCCTTGTGCTTTACCTGTTACCTGATTGTCTAAATTATTGCTCAGAAAAAATTGCAACAGCCAGTTTTGCTACAAATCCACAACGAGATACATAACACTTTCACTGCATATTTAGACTCCACTTGGAATTTGGCAACATTTTAGTAGTCAACACTGTGTAACATTACATTCAGAGGACGACTTTCAGTAGTATCTGTCTATAGGGGAAGGGAGTTTATGTAATACACTATTCTTGAACGTTTTGTAGTGCTTCTAGACACTTCAGCTTTAAGCCGGAATACAATACAATCTTGATCAAACACTACGGGTCAGTATCAACTAGGTTTAATGGTCCTACTGAGAGATTATCCCCTCTACTTCACTCAAGGACCGAACCTATCAGGTTCCACAGTCTAAGACTAAGTCTAAAATCACATATACAGAATAGAATATTTTATTTAAAGGGATAGTTCACACAAAATTGAACATTAGGAACATTGCAACCTTAAGCTTACTCTCACGTCGCTCCAAACCCATGTATTATACAATGTTACTTTTTTTTGTATAATTGGCAGTCTTTGTAGAAGCCTGTTTAAACATGGAATATAAAAAAAGTTTTAAAAGTTTTTGAGGCAGAAACAATCAATCAAACTCTATTACAAAATGTAAACTCAAGACTTGCATGATATAAAATCACAAAACTGAAAACAAAGGTCCAAATTGTGAGATAAAAAAAATTTATTTTCTGTTTAAATTTATATTTTTAAATCTGGAAAACATAAAAACTTCTAATTACTGTTAATAACATTGCAAGACAAAAACTGGAGAAAAAAAATAGTTTTGCATTTCTAACTATTTTTCTAAAAGTTATTAGTTTATATTTAACAGTTATGTTTATTTTTGATTTAAGAATTGCAAGAGAACAAGCCCGAATTGTGATATTTAGTTGCAATTGCATTTTAAATAATTTAATTTTAGTATTTAGTAATGTAGCCCCATTGACTTTCATTTTCTGGAAAAGAACAGCATTAATTCTCTGCTAAATATCTCTATCTGTGTTCCACCATAGAAATTCATGTTTGGAACAACATGAGGAGGAGTGACTGATGACAAAACGTTTTGGGTGAACTATTGCTTTAAATGACAGATTTGTAATGTAAGGCACTTTACAGTGGTCTGACTATGTTACCTACGCTAAACTCAACATCTTTCCACTACACACGGGCTGATTTCTCAACTGAAGGTGATCTTTGCATAGTTCTATGAAACAGCACATAACAGTTGCACCTATACGTGATCAAAGGCAAACATCAGTACATCTGAGTTGAGCACAGTAGAAATATACAGTAACAGTACAGCTTATTATTACAAACAAAGTCAGTCATTTTACACCATGTAAGAATAAAAAACAAAAATAAAAACAAGTGTTATAATAAAATACAAAATATTTTTTCTTTGTCTTTTCTTTTTTTAGTCTTCAACATATCTTCCAGTGTTGTTGCCACTAATATATAAAAACCCCAGATCTTACTACTTAATTTTTATATATATACAGTGTATAAATGTATTGCATATTAGAACAGAATTTTTTTTTTTTTTTTTTTATGTTTTAAGGGTAATTCATTTGAATTTCAAGGTCTGAATTATTCTATTCATTTAGTCATCAAACATGTTTTAAGAAATGATTTCACATTCTTAAGGATTATTTTTAAGTTATGCACTGTAAGATGCACTGTGTTAAAACGCATCCTCAGGGTTTATTAAGAAATGCATGAGGTGAAATACATTTGCATAACTATTTAGGCACTGCATATAATGGCAAGAAGAGTTTTTGAAGGCTTTCAGCAGAGTTAAAACTGAATATTGCTTATTGCTTGGCACATTCCACAGGACGTCTGGAAATTTGTTATATTTTTCCAAATGCTGTGTGCAAACTGTCCTTCCACATGTGCATTTCTTCAGCCTCTGGGTTTTAAAGATTATTCCACAAATACAATGTGCTACATGAAATTCTCCTGGACCAGAAACATTAAAGGGGTCATATGATGTTGCTAAAAAGAACATTATTTTGTGTGTTTGAAGCTTTCCAAACTCTGTCCTGGAGGGCCGGTGTCCTGCAGAGTTTAGCTCCAACCCTAATTAAACACACCTGAAGCAGCTAATCAAGCTCTTAGCTCTTATTAGGCATGTTTAAAACTTCCATGCAGGTGTGTTGAGGCAAGTTGGAGCTGTTTTTCACATACTGTACATTTGTGTCTCTCCTCAAAGCTCCTAAACAGGTTGATTTGTGCAAAGCTTATTGTTCTAAAAAAAGGGAAGTGTGCTCTGATTGGCCAGCTATCCAGTGCGCTGTGATTGGATGTAAATGCACTAAGCACTTTAATATTTGTGTTGAACTGTTCTGGAACAGTGTTGTAAACACATATTAACACTGATTTCTAGTTGTGTCCTCTTTTAGAAGCACAAGAAAGTAGTTTAACTTTCACAACGACACACAGCGTCTCCAGAACATGGCGCCCGCAGCAACACTACAGCCAGAGTAATAGCTCCGCCTTCTTTCTTTGTGTAAATATTTGGGTGGTGTTTGAAAATAAACCCTATTGTTTCTGTGCGTTTTCATCTGGAAGATACGATTTGTAGAGCATTTGCTCAAGTTTCCTTTACATTCACAACATTTATGAATTAGTTATTATTAATGTAGCTATGCTAAGGGAGCATTTCACCCAAAAATGATAATAATAATAATATTTAGTTCCTTCACTTTTTGTTTTACAATGAGGAACCATAAAAACTTTAATTCAGCTCCTTTAAGTGCTTGTTTCACACATGCTTATATCAATGGCTCATCGGTCTTCAGTTTCCTCAGTTCAGTGACTGATCAAATGCATTACGCTGCATTGGCTCATTTCAAGTTGGTGTGACTGTTCGATATCTGCAAGCCAATTTTGATTGATTAACTTGTAAATCAATGCTGCTTGAGTCATGAACTCTTTAGATGATAGTTTGAATTGGTTGAATTGGTTCAACTAGTTTTCTATGAAAAATCAGTCCAAAGGACCGACTTATTCACAAACCATACATCACTCCGGACTGCTCTGGATTAAAATTCTAATGATATTCCGAATATAATATTTCTTGCACATTCTGATCATTTCACTTCATAAGACACAATATATCATCATGGGTATTAATTTCATGTTGCCTGTATGCTTTTTTACTTTTAAAGTGACAGTAGCCCTTGACTTGCATTTTCTGAATCACCAATGACCACGGTTTCCACAAAAAAAACCTTCTTTACTGTTCTATTAATTAAAAGTCACCTAAATCTTGGATAACCTGAGGGTGAGTGAATTAACAGCAGATTTTCATTTCTGGGTGAACTATCCCTTTAAACATCAACCGTCTGTCAATATCTACATGTTAAATGGAAGCATAATGCTCAAGTCATTCCTTTACAAGGAAATATTAAAAAAAAAAAGAGAGAGACAAATATTCTTCTAAACTGTGCGCAAACACGCTACTGTACAACCAAAGAAATCACCTTTCAAGTGCACTTTTATATTATCCCAAAGTTGATTAAATTGTACTCTAATACACCTATGTGAAGTAACACTAATCAATCTTTCTTTTTTTTTATGATACTGACCTTGATTTCGATATTATTATAATACAATGAAATTTGGGAAGACGAAACTGGAATAAGGTTAAAATAAAATAAAACAAGTGTAAACATAAAAATAGTATTGTTTTGCACTTGACAAAACACTAACAAACATGATCATTTTCCTCCATGTTCATGCTGTCCTTACAGCTGCTTTCGTTCGAGGCTCCAGGCGAGACGGAGGTGAGGAGTGGGTTGCTTGTTGCTACAGATGACAATGTGTCGTCCATCAGGATGTCGTCGAGTTTAGCGCCATGTGCCTTTGGGACGAGACCATAAGCATCGCTGGAAGTGCTAGAGTCGTTAAAGGTGATTGTGCCGTCGTTCAGGTCTAGGGTGCTGGAGCGGCCCATGTCGGGACAAGACGGGTGTGCGTGAGGGTACATGTCCTGGTTGCAGTTGCCCCGGACCGGCTCTTGTTTGATGGCTCGGGCTGCTAGCTCCGATGAGCAGAGTGTAGACGAGACGATGGCCAGTCCGTGAGCACGAGCCTGGATTTCCAGCTCCTGGATTAGCATTCAACAGATAGACAACAATGCAAATACTGAATACACATACTGTAACTTAAACCTACCAAATTTATCTAGAATATATCATTTAAATCTAGAAAAAATAAATCAATAAAATAAAAAATGTATACAATTCTTAAATATTTTAAATATAACATTTACTCTCGGGTTTAACTAAAGACACACACTAAAGGATTAGCACTGAAAAGTCATGGAAACAGTTATTTTTGTGCCTGACTTTATTGAATATGCATTTATAGGAGTGTCCCTATGGGACACAAAATTTATGGGAGGATAGTATTAAAGTGAATCATGCAACGCGCTCATCAAATTACTGGCATTTGCACCATTATTTAATACGTAATACCAACTCTATCAAAACTTCTTGCAACCCTTCATGTTTTGGCCTCACGTTCTTTTCAACATCCTGTGGCTTATTTCTATTTTTATCCTTTATTCACAACTAAACTAATTTGTGCTTTGTATATTGCTTAGACAAAATTGTTAAAACCGCTATTTAACACTTTTCATTTTGGACAGCTTACTATTTGTGTACGCCATTGCACTGAATGCAATAGTTGTATTTTATAGTTGTGTATTGATGTGTCAGAACTGACCTGTATCCTGAGCATCAGGTGGCGGTTGGCGTGTTCCAGCTTCTTCTGACGATTCTCCAGCTCTTTGGCACGCTGCTGCTCTCTCTGAAGTTTCCTGATGTAATCCACAGAGGCCTTCAGAATAGTGCCCTTGTTCCAGCGCATGTCCCTGAGCAACACACACAAGCAGCTGACACCAGCACATCTGATAGATTCTCTATCAACAGCACCAATAGCATGTATTCATCTGCTTCATGTGAAAGTGTCTATCTACTGAACACGGCGGTGCTTACGGGTCATTTGATTTAGGAATCAGAGTCCCCAGCTCTTTGATTCGGTCATTAATGTTGAACCTCCGTCGCCTCTCGACTGAAACAGATGAAAAATCCATGTTATATTACACACTTGTATTTATAAACTCAAACTAAATCACATTTACCGTAATCCACTTACACCCAAAGTCTATGGGACAAAGACTATAACTTAATTAAGTCATTTTTACAAACTGAGGGACAAATAAAAAACATTTTTCTGTTGTAAAACAGAAAAAAAGTGGGGAAAAAGTGTTTCCGGAAACTACCCTTCATTTGAAAGAAAACTCACTTAAGTTATGGTTGTCCTTTTTTTGCCTTTCCTTAGCAAGAGCACGAACTTCTGCCTCTGAAAAAGATAAAGGAGTTTTAGAAGAGAATCTGAAAGCAGGATGTTTATCTGCCATATGTTTTGACACCCCTGAAATCTCACTGCAATTGTCTTTTATAGCATATTTTCTCTCATCAAAATCCCTTTTCCACAAAATCTAAATAATTTCTTGTACTGTTCAACTTTTTTTCTATATATATGTTACCGGCAATGTGTGAAATCCGGCATTCTATAGAACGCCTGACGGTTTTAGGCAAAGTGTGAAATATCTGGTTTTTGTAAAAATGTTGCACTTTTCCTAGGCATTCTATACAATCCCTAGGCATTCTATAGAATGACGAGTACCGTTCAGAAGTGTCAGAAGAGTGTCAGAAGAGTACAACGAAAGTCTTTATTGACAACGAAGTGCTTTAAAGCGGAAGGAATACGAAACGAAGCATATGCGACGTTCGTACCGGAAAGAACGACGACAGAAGAGCCGAGA
>JAUCMT010000054.1:2480064-2492316 GCA_032357475.1 Enteromius thamalakanensis | reverse complement strand
GCCTTCACCTGCTGCCTCTGAGCCTGCTGGATGTGATACTTTGTAGGGTTTTCAAGATGCGTTTGAACCTTCAGACAGAAAGAGTCAGAATCAGAATTAATTCTGCTGTGCTTTTATGCATTTTTTGTGGTCATTACATTAAATTCGTGAAATAAAACAAACACACTGAACAAATGCATTAAAGTAAAAAAATAAATACATTTTAGGTCAAATGTTTTAGGAAATAAATATATTGTTTACAAGTTTATAAAGGCAAACCGATATATACATGTTGTACATTGCTTAAAACAGTAATATATGTCACTAAAAATGTTACAAAGTGGAAATTCGTTATTTTTGCGCTTGTTGCGACCATTTCGCTCATCCGGTTTTAAAATTTCCGTTTGAGCCTGTGACGTAGATGCAGGGTTTTTTTAGCGCTCATTCACTGCGTGGCTTGTACAGTACCTATCTACGTCATCGGCTTGACGGCCCTATTAATGCATTATTAATGAGCATTGTAACATTATACATGACAAAGGACTCTAATCCAATCACGTGCTTTGCATGAGCTATCGCAGTATTTCATTTCCCCGCGATGCGACCAGAGCTAAAGTTTGGATGCGTGCTAAACTGAATTGAATTGTGCGCAGCTGACATATCACGCACGTGCACGGTTTTGAAATGAGCTTGCGGCTCCCGTTTCTTCGCGTGTAGATCAGTGCGCACCACTGATGCGGGGGCGCGCGGTTAATCACATCTCCAGCATCAGTGGTGCGCTCGTGTATTATTGCCATAGATTTGCCGCCACTGTCATTACTTTGATCAAAGTGTGGGGATTCTGGTGGAGAAGTCCTCCACTTCCACACTGCTCTAAGAACCGCTGTAGCTGCTGCTCTCGGTGTCGCTGTCCATCTTGCCAACGTGTGTGTGTTTACACTGTCGGTGTGCAAATTAGCAAAATTTATTGACTTATTGCCACTCCCCCTTTAACACTCTAACCCCACCCCTTACCCCCAATGAACAACGCCCATTTCAGCGCCAAGGTGTGAAAAAGCACTTCTGAAACAGGGGGTGTTGTGACCCTTTAAAGACAATAACCTGAATAATTGTATCCCACATGTAACTTCCAAGAATTCTGTAATCACTATTCCTTCATCAGATCAGTAATAATTACTGTAATTTTCCAAAATAGCCTCCCTTTCTATTCATAGCCAAGTTATTCATCTCTTAACAGTCCTCAAGTTCCTCCTCCACTTGAGCCATGCAAACAAAATGACCTTTCCACTCAGAGGTCATGATTCAAACCACACTTGACACACTTAACAAGGTTGTAGGACAAACCCTAGATCACAGGCTGTTTTAGTTTAGGTATTCTACAATAAATGATGTTTGACTTTACTGTTGTGAATAAACCCTCAGCTATTTGATCAACCGAAGCCAGTATCCATTAAATTGACTTGAGCAATAAAGAATGCGGCTGGATGTGCCTAATAAGGGGTGAATAACTGATTAGTTTTGCCTGTTGGACAATTAACACAAGACACAACACACACTGCTGAACTTGTGCTGTTTTATGTCAAAATATGCCTTCATGGAGCAGCTCTGACGTCAATGTCAGGTTGAAACAATAGAGTCTTTCTGCAGCTTCTAGTGACCCCCACCTCCAACAGAAGAGAGGCTCTGCCTGCCTCATTCAGATCTGAGCGCTGCAAACGTGAGAAAGACACGCGTGATCTTTCACAGCTCCACCGTCACCTTCTTTTCCAGCTGTTCTTGGAGGAACGATAAAGTATGCATGACTAAACCAAATGTGAACCTCCTCACGACACAGAACACCGAGTTGCACAGTGAATTTCTGTTCCCATGTTTTCACAGGTGTTTCACCTGCACTTGGAAGATTTTTAACCGTGTGATGTATTGTTTTCGGTTACACTTTATTTTGAGTCCATTCTACTAACTTTAAGTAACTTTGTAATTACATGTCAACTAAATATCATTAATTCACAACTACATGTTGTAAGAAATAATGAAGGGGACGTCAGAGATCTTGATGAAGATGTTTCTTGCAGTATAGCAGTGACAAAATACATCTGGTACCTCAGGTTCAGCGGAGTGAGAATGAACCCAGAACATCCAGAGAGCAGAATATCTTATAGACTTAAGATAGACTTAAGCCCTGTTCACACCAAGCATAACTATAAAGATAACAATAAAGATATAGTTATAAAAATTACAGAGAAGCAGAGTAATCATCACAACTATAACGATAAAGGCACAGAGAAACAATACCGCTGGAATTCTTCCAGATTGATTTTTTCAGATGATGAACGATACAAACATTGATCAGTTAAAATCAATCCTGTTTTCACAATCTGGAACATTTAAAGTGACAGAAGTGCTTGCACTGAGAATAAACAGATGATATAGTTCTCTGAACAGTAATATCGTTATCTTTATAGTTATCGTTCTTAATGTGAAGGGCAGCTTTTTAGTTTTTAGACTTGACAGTAAGCACCCTCCCAGCAACCACACAGCAACACTGAGCAACAACGTAAATCAGAACCGTATAGCATGCTCTGTTGAGTTTGTAATAACAAAAATCAAGTTATCTACTTGCTTAAATTATAAGTATGCATGATTAGCAATTATTAAACAAAGCCAATTCAAATACAATTCTGGTCGCTCTTTATTCTCTATTAACTATTCTCTATACAACTATTCTCACTATTAACTAACTAATAACTCCTTATTTGCTGTGTATTGATAGTTAACAATGTGGGTGTTAGGTTTAGGTATGAGATATGGTTAAGGGACGCAGAATATGTGTTTTATAAGTACTAATAAACAGTAATATGGATGCTATGCAAGAAGGGTTTATTCTCAGCATGGCCTGAAGGCATGGACTGGAGTCAGAAGTTAAGGAACTTAAAGTTTCAGCCATAACGCTACAATAAGTCCACCCTAAGGCAAGAATTAGGCACATGTGCATACTTCTAACTGGCATCCATAAACAATCATGAGGCTTTATGAATGATTTGTTCAAATGGCCATTTATGGTTGAGCCAATGCAATGAACCACAGCTTACTGAATGCTCGGTGTAGTGCTAATAGAGTTTACTTAAAAAGTAAAAATTTTTTGAGATGCAAAAATCTTGGGCATCAAATGTAAAATCAGTCATTTACCACAAAATAGGCAGATCTGATTTTTCTGCACATCCAACTTTTCAAATATCGTTGGGTGGTGTTTCGTCAGGTTTAATGACAGTAGCTGGCACATGCTTGTCTTGTGATTGACGTTAAGCCTGGAGCAGCAAATCTTGATATGCCGCATTTAGTTGCTCATAGATTAATTTTTTTCAGTTATTTTTGGTGATTTACAGCTGAAATATTCTGTTAAATGTCTGCTAAACTCATGTTTGGTTAAAGGGTTAATTCACCCAAAAATGTCAATTCTGTCATTAATTACTCACCCTCATGTTGTTACAAACCTTGTAGACCTTTGTTTATCTTCGCAAAACACAAATGAAGATATTTTGAGCTCTCCGACCCACTAATAGTCAATGTAAGATCTACAAGGTTTGTAACAACATGAGGGTGAGTAATAATGACAGAATTTTCATTCTAAAGGGTGAACCAACCCTTTAAGTTGTGTATGACATGAAGCCGAGTTTCCTGTTTCCTGTTAGCGTGAACTATACTCAATTGAATTACATATGTGCATACTGAAGACCCAAATCAGAAGTTAAATAACAAACCACTTCCTGTGGCTGAAAGTTTCTCAAACATGTTTTTTTTGTTAAAGGACACACTCAAGCAATTGAGAGGGCAAAAGGCAAATAACAAAGCTTGGCCTTTCTTCGCCTCGTCTTAGCTCGTCTTGTATGCTGGTCTTTGCCGCAGGCTAGATATTGTCACAAGAACATGCTCCTCGATGCTGAGACTGCAAGAATGAGACACACTGTCTGGAGTTTAGAAGATGCTCCAGCACTGAACTGAACTATTATGTTGCATGTGTTTAAAAATGTTTTTGCTTAACATAGACAAGACTGTCATTGATTCGCAAGTTTGCTCCAATCTAGGGGTTCATACTCGATGGATACGTGTGCCGATAGATGATAAAACAAAGTCACATGTTATACTAGCAGTTTAAATCTCTGGACTAATTCAGTACTTTAAATATTCTGAAAGCAGTATCTTATGCTTACCGATGCTGTATTTATTTCTTTACTCCAGTCTTCAGCGTTATACGATCATTCTAATATGCTGATTTTCTACCCAAGAAACCTTTCTGATTATTATCAATGTTGAAAAGAGTTGTGCTGCTTCATATTTTTGGGAAAACTGTATGACAGATTAGTTCTCCAGGACATGGCGCATTAGCCATCTCCAGGACATGGCGCCTGCCATGGGTTACTGAACCCAATCTTTCAAAATATAAAAAAACTAACATATCCATGGATAAAAACACATTTTAAATGCATGGCAAAAATAGTAAAATTTCATTGTACTTTTAGTTACCCTTTCAGTCGTATCACTTCAACGTTATATATGGGAACTCGCCAGAGAGACCAAATGCCTGAATAGGCGGCGACACTCTGGGGAAACGCCAATCCGAAGTGTGCCACGGTGCCATGCCCTTCTCGGGACCATCGCTGAAGCGGTCTCATATGTAACAAGCCCAGCGCAGTGACCGCAGCTGCCGGATGCCCCTCTGCCACAGCGGGGAGAGGGCACCCTCCGTGACCTTCATAAAGTCCCGGGGAGACAGGGACAGGCCAAAGGGAAGACACAAATACTGATATGCTCGACCCTCGAACGCAAACCGCAGAAGAGCGCAATCAAGTGCACGCCAATATTCATTGGCCTTTTGTATAAAGCTCAAAGGCATTTGGTCTCTATGGCGAGTTCCCATATGTAACATCTCCGTTCCCTCCTATACCTACAACCCTACACTAAGAAAATAAAAGTAAAAAAGCTGTCATTGGGGCAGTAACTTTTCAAAAGGTGCACTTTTGCTTTTAGATACATTTTAGGTACTAATATGTACCTTAAAGGTACCAATATGGACACTTTAATCTCGCAAAGACTTGTGAAAAAAGGCCTAAATATGGCAAATTTTAAGGCAAGGTTTCATTGATTAAGGATAACACTATTTATTCTGCATCACTTACTCATTATCATGACATTCAAAAAAAAAATTTGTTTTTAGAAAGTGAACACAAGGAACATTTTTAACAGATTGTCAGGCTGCTAAAATCAAAAAAACAAGTTACTATATACTTTTCTATATTCTATACATATTTCTACATTTCACTATACAGAGTAACTACAAAGCACTACTGATGATGGTGATATTATTAGAAGCAGATTTGGATTATGACTCAATGGCAACGGTTTCACAGACTAGTACAAGCTATATGTTTAAACCCTTCCTTTTACTGAAACAGTATTAGTCGGCGCCGAAAGTCAAAACCATAAGCTGTGTCGCTAAACATATTGTGTGTTTTTTCTTTGAAATATTGTGAACAGGCAATGGTGAAACTGATCCCTCAGCTATGATCCTACATCCCACTTTTCCAGCTTGTTTTCCCTCTTCCCAGCATTAAATATGTGCTGGAATGAAACGACTGCTCCTAATTACGGGCATTCTTCGCTGAATTAGCGATCGGTGTGTGCTAAGACTGTTCTTGCCTTTGTCTCGCTCCCAAACCTGATCCTGTACTTATTTCTGAAAAGATCAAAGGTCACTTGGCTAATTAGGGGCCAATCAGTCTTTAGACAAACTCATCTGAGCTTAATGTTTTCACTTTTCAAGTCCAGCGGCTCTGCCTGGTACACCTAAGCTAATTTCGTATCGCTTTGGAAAGCTAGTCAGAGACACCCAGTCTCAAAGCATTCTTTTTTCTGCTTTCTTTTGATCGTTTGCTGTTTTATTCTCATAAAAAAGAAAGGGAAAGCTTTCATCTCCTCTTGTATAACAGGAACTTGTAAAACTTCAAATCTGTCATTTATAGATTTTCAAAGGCAGAAATGCATTAAATGTATCTTAGTTTAAAGTGGTTTCAGACATTTTATTTTCAATCAATTGCACTTTCTCTACTTTTCTAAAATATGTTTTACTATACATTTCTACATTTGAAAGTCTCTTATTCATTCTTTCTATACTTTTCTGAATTCTTTAGATCCTTTTACTATGTTTCTAACTACTCTTTTCTAAATATATTTATTATACTTCTTAGTTTATACTAATTTTTCTGCACATTTTTAAATATGTGTTACTGTAAGTTTTTTCTATACTTTTCAACTATATTTTTGCTTCTACTCTTTGTTTCTAAACATTTCTAAATACTTTTACTATATTTTAATTTTGCAATTCTGCCCTTTTCTAAATACTTCTATGTTTATTATACTTCTTCTGTTTATTATTTCTTGTTCTCATTTGAGCCTTTATATTTCTTTTTATCTATTTAAGTAGTTAAGTATTTGATGTACAACTTTTATTGAATGTCAGTTAAATTTATTGGCCTAAACCTACTATGATTTGATATAAAATGTAATATGGATAAAATATAAACTAAAGTTTTCAGGATTAGGGCCAAAAATCCAAACTAAACTGGCAAAGGAATTCAATCTCTTTAATCTCTTAAACTGTCTCCTCTCCTCTAAGAATGAACTGAAATCAAAAGGGAACCATTTTTAAGAGACTTTTGGCTACAAAGTTACAAACTATGCTACTATGCCTACACCTACTTTTAATAGGTACAGTGAATAACCCAAATATGCATTTTTTCTGGTCTATACTGTATATATTGTTGCTAAAACCAAAAAGGCAGTGGTAAGACATTGTTTGTGGTAAGATGAAGGTAAGATGTGTTTTAATCGTTGACAGCCGTTCGATGGGTTGAATGACCAGCACATCATCAGCTTAGCATAAGTAACGACTGACTGAACATAAATACTACGTTAAGGTTATGGAGTACATGCTTCTTTATCCTTTGATATAAGCCACACAAAATCAGACACTAATGTATGAGTTGTTTTCAAACACGAATAAGTTGATTCAGCTAGGTTTCAACAGGATATTTTTTCTTCGTAAGCCATTTATTTAAAACATTTCCCATTTTATTAAACATTAATATTCTGTCTTGTTGCTCAGTTAATGTACACTGGAATTTAGAAATTTGTGTTTACAAAACAAATCATGAATTACACTATGCCTACAGCATAAAATATTAAAAGTACCATGCATTTTTTATTTATTTTTTTATTTTTTTATTATTATTAAAGATATTGTATTTGGATCAGAAAGCTATAGTAGCATGCTGGGTGGTCTTAATTTGTGAGATTAGCTTTTGTTGACAGGGGAGTGTTACACATAAATATAGTACATTTCACATTTCGAACAAAAACTGTTGTGTGAGAACGAAAATATGGGAGCATTAATTGCTTCATAAATATCTTTAAGGTGTTTCAACACAATTTGAACAAAATAGAAACTGCAAAGAACAAATTAATTAACATCACACCTGAGTATAAACCCATCTTTCTCTTTAAGAAAATGTCTGACTTTTAATTTCTACTCAAAAAAAATGTCTTAGTTTAAATTCCTTCATAAAGTTCTGCCAGAAAGATTTTAATTAAATTTAAAATTAGGTTCATTTGTAAAATACACATAAGAAAAAATTTAATAGTTAATAGAGAAAGCTTTAAAGTGGCAAATATATAACAGTTAGACTAATGATATTAAGATTAATTTATAAAATACACCTAAGAAAAAAACATAATAGTTAAAAAACTGAACAGAAGTGGAAGAACGTATAATAATTAAAATATGATATTTATATAGAGTCAATCAAAATCAATTATAAAAGAACAATAACACAGACTTGAACGAGATTGTAAGAAAAGTGTAAAATTGTCTATGAACTTGGTGTCTAAACTTAAAAATGCACCAAGACACGTTAGAGACCAAAAAATAAATAGAGACCAAACACAAAGTCAAATACTAAAAATATGAGTATTAGTCATGCAATTTCACTATTATAAATGCTATTTGAACAATCAATACAGCTGAAAATTCTAGCACCAGAATAAAACAGCAATTAACACACATGACTGTTTCCCATCAGATACAGCTGATAGCAAAGCACTTACTTTCCCCTGATAAATAACCAAATGTAACATAACAGCTCTTACCCAGTGTCATTAGCAGCCAGAGTCCTTTGGGATGCTGCAGATTTAGTTGTAATTATCGCAGTCTGTGCACAATAGCACAGAAATCAGTAACAGTCTATAGTTCCGCAGACTAACAAGGAATCAAAGCTATGAAAAGATTTTGAATGTAGCTGAGCAAATAGGATTAAAGATGGCTAATTCCAAGAGGCTGGAGCACAGCATGCATTAAAGAGGAATTCTCTGGGGAAAGATAATCCCCATATGCGTTTTAACACACTTCACTGTCCCCTGCACACCCCGCTCCCTCCCTCCCTCACGGACAGTATCATAATCAGACACGCTTGAGCTGAAAAAGACTCAAGTTTCAGTCGAATTGAGCAGTCAGTGCCGAAGAATAAATGCATTATATGCTAATGCCGGCATAGCCAAAGCAGGGAAAGTTGTGGAGAATGTCCGCATAGAAATCATGATCAACTGAGGCTTTGCTGTGAAATATTCTTCAGCTCTTCGTTTTCCGAACCAGTACGTGTCAGAATTCCTAACATAATGAAAGATCGCGCTGCATTCTCTGCAGTCTCCACAGAGGGCGATATAGCGAGCATTAGTGTCTTTTTATGTGCGGTTTCCATTTATGGTCAAATGCTATCTTAGCGAAGCAACATTTAAAGAGAGTCTTGCAGGACATGTTAAGCTTTCTTCTTTTTTTTATTTAAAAAAAAAAACCTCATAAGAGTAATTTTGTATTTTTAGTTATTGGGAAGCACAAACAGTGTATAACAGTGTATTTTATAATTGTATATATTCACACAGGATAACAGTCGTTTCTCTATATGCGTTCTTTTCTGTTCTTGTGGACTTGTCAAACGTCATTGGCCAAATACCCACTCATTTTCAAAATATTACTGTTATTGTGACACAAAGTGTAGTTTTTAAGAGTTTTTCAAGCGAGAATGTAGTTGTCAAATCTGCTGATTATTTATTTAGTGTGTGTTTGATATGATGATTTCATAGCTGCTGGTGATCACCGGGCGCTCAGTGCTTATGTATCCGCTGAGAAAACAGGCTCAAGCTCGACTAGTCCCTTCGACATTTACCGCTGGCTCTGAAACCTCTGTAGTGATTAAACATGAAAAACATTGTTTTGGGTAATGTAATCTAAACGCATCTTTTAAGTCATATTTTATATATTTGTTTTGAACTTAACGTAAAGTGGACTATTACAATTAAGTCTAACCATTATTTCAGTTAACGAAATTGTAATATTTTACAGTACATTTAAGTTCAGTCTGACAAACATTCTCAAAATCCTGACAATCATGCTGTTTGTTTTTTCAGATTGATATTTCATATGTTTTTACAGTGTGTTATATTGCTGTACACTAACTTTCCATTGCATCGCAGTGCAGACTTTAAACTTTTAAACTTCATAAGATCAGTAGCAATTTGAGCCATTAATCCTAACATGCTTAGAAAGTGCAGCAACTACAACATAAAAGGGAAATTGAAGTAAACTGGAAGAGCAAAAATTCTTGAAAAATCCCTGTAGGCCGTTTCTGGCCTGTGTTACCTTTAGCACTTCCATGGGCACCTGGGTGGCGCTGGGCAGGCTGGCGGGTACGCTGACGTTGATGGCGGGACTCTGGGTGATGGAGGACTGTGCGTACGCTGAGCTCTGCCGTCTCTGCTGCTCTCGCCGCTCCTGCTCTTGGAGCTGCTCGCGCATCAGCTGCTGGCGGAGCAGGATACGAGAGGTCACGGCCGACGAGCCCAGCGGGGGCTTAGAGGAGCCATGCTGCTGCTCAGATGGATTACTGCAGTCAGACAGACCCACAGACACAGAAAGAGAGAGTTTACTCAGGGAGGAAAGAGGGGCTCTGTATAGGGACAGTGTTTGGTACACTTGGTGCTGGATAATTCAATTATTTTGAGATCCTGCTAGTGGTTCATTAAGAAGCGTAATGAGTTTGACCACAGGGATAGACTTGGATTGGAAAGATGGACACTACTGGGACAATGCTAAGCTAAGACAAGTATCTACTATACAAAACCCCAAAGTATTAAACTTTAGGGCATAACTTACGTATAACTTAAGTGTGTTATATGAAAATTGAGGACAGGTGACATTTATAATGATTACATTTTTAACCTTTAAGTATAGAAAATTCCTCAGACTTACACTAAAAAAGGCCAGTAAGCAATCACCTAGCAAACCTTTTATGGCACAATCTTAAAAAACAACACAATAAAAACAGAGCACACCACAATCACAAAACAATGTAAAAGAAACAAAAACCCACTTTAGCATACTTGGAAACAAATTATGTATTACAAAGCACATTAATGGATAAATACCCTTTAATAACCTTTTATAATGCATTATACATAAAGGTTTTAAAGCTATATCAAATATATTAACTGTAAGTGCAATATTGAATAACACTACAATTAAATATTAAAATCCTTTACATTAAAACTTTTGATTTGAGTTTATTACAAAGTGCACTTTATAGCACTTTATAAAAATGTGTTACTAAAAGGTCATGAAGTGGCTTTTTAATTAATCATTTGCAAGTACAATATAAAAAAATGTACTTCTAGGATTTGAAGTTTCCTACAAGTGCACACATTTTTTTTCTTACAAGTGCACATGGCATCCTACAACATCATGTAAGCCTATTTTCATAGGCAAACATGACTGTTTTCTTTAGAAAATACTAAATATTTTTTTCCTTCTATCCATGCTAGAGTGTACAAGATCTAAGGAGGAAATGGAAATGGGAAATGCCGCAAAGTGGTTTTAAATTTGTACCACAGGTCAACATGTTGAAGCAAACATTTTTTTTTATTGCACAGACATTTTGCCAATCCTTGTTAATGTGCGGTGTTTAGCTGATGTGTGTAGAGTAATCACAGAACCGGGCTGGACCTTCCTGATGCTGATTCAACTTGACGAATCGTGACAACAATTCAAGAAAACTTAGCCTTATATGACTCTCTTTCTCTCTAGAAAAGCAAATTCTGAAGGTGAAAACCCAATTTATGCAACAAATCTGGGCTTCCTCTACATCAGCTGATGTTTTGATTTTTGTGGCTGTTTATGCTTTATTTCTCCCACAGTTTTCTCCCATGATTTCGCCATCCGTTTCTTCTAAAGCACCGCAAAGATCCTAGTTCCAGCTGACAAATGCAGAGGATCTTACACAATGCTCCCTCATGCACTTTCAGTTCTCCTCATTATTCAATAGAGGAACTGCTTGCACCAAACGACCAGAAACCTAGACAATGTGCAGAAGCTGTCGAGATGAGGCCCTCTCTAGCCGCTGATCCTTTTGATGCGCCCACCGCCAAGCAGCCAGCCAATCCAGCTGTGCAGTAATCGCTCTAATTAGCCTGTCTGGCCCTGTCAAACGCCAGTCTACAGCACTTGCTTAGCATTGTGGTTTAAACACATGTAATCTCATTGGCCACCACTTTACATTTCTGTTTCTGACAGACATATTAAGAGGCCATTGTTCATTAGAGCTACACCTCAAGTAGCACCAACAATTTTAATTGAACACAAATATATATGACAGACAGACAGACAGACATATAGGGACGGATGGACAGACGGATACAGACAGACAGATAGATAGACAGACAAACGGACACAAAGACCTATATGAATGGATGGACAGACAGACAGATCTTGTCTTCATTTTTTTTTGTTCACTGAATCATTATCAAGCTCAATGTTCTGTCCCTCACAGCATCATTTTGATTCAAGTCAAATTACCTACAGCGTGCACCATGACAAAAGTCCATCAAATCTTTACACAATCTAACTTACGAAATAGTTTCAAAAATTTTATATGACAGACAGACAGACAGACATATAGGGACGGATGGACAGACGTATACAGACAGACAAATAGATAGACAGACAAACGGACAGAAAGACATTTATGAATGGATGGACAGACAGACAGATAGACAGACAGAAAGACATATATGAATGGATGGACAGACAGACATATAAGGACGGATGGACAGACGTATACAGACAGACAAATAGATAGACAGACAAACGGACAGAAAGACATTTATGAATGGATG
>JAUCMT010000054.1:2425052-2438515 GCA_032357475.1 Enteromius thamalakanensis | reverse complement strand
GTTTAACTGATTGTGTTAACCGGTTAAACTTCTAATCGGTCGGTTAACGGTTAAACGGTTAAAATGAGCATCCCTAGTTGTGACAATAAAAGAAGCAAGTTTCTTTTTAAAATGCATTATCATATTATGTTAGTTAAAACTCATAACTACAAATAACTAATTGTCACAATCAGTTGGAGGTGTCAGCTCAGGCCACTGGATGGCACTCCAGCTCCCAGCAGACTGTGTGTGTTTCGTGTTTATTTTGGACTCATTGCCAAGAACTCATGTCTCAGCCCACTCGTCAGTTGTCTTGGTGTTTGATTGTTTGCTCCACCCCTTCACCTAGTTACATGTGTATAAACAGCCCAGTCGCACGTTTTTTTTTCGTGGCACGGACACGATTCTTACCAGCACGAAAGGATGCATCCAATGGGATTCTAGTATTACATTTGTGCTGGAGTCACAAAAAATAATGAAATATTCGTGTCCCTGACGCCTCGCTCTCGTAACACTAATGTTAGGAAAATCTGTTAATGTTATGTTGTGCGTTTTTGAAATTTAAAATAAATAAATAAATAAATATCGGCCGATATATCTGAATATCAAATTATAAAACCAACTAATATTTGTATCGGTATTCAAAATCCTTTATCGGTCGGTAAAGACTTTTCCACTGTTGCCATGGGTTGTTGTTGTTTAGTCTGCAGGTTAAAGGCAGGGTAATCGATTTTTCAAAAATGTTTAGAAAACTGAGTCGGGGCCGAGTACCCAAAGAAACTTGTAACTAATCAGTAAGGGGCATGTCTAATTGTGATGTGGAAAAACTACTGTAGAGCGTTAAGGCAAGAAGTAGGACATTGTAAATATCCAATCAGCTTTCCAGCATTATAGAGAACTCAAGGAGCGGAAGGCCTGCAAAACGGAGGCCGAGATCACTTTAAAAAAACACTGAACAAACAAAGAAACATGATTTGGTTAGTATTGATTGCCAGTTGGGCTGGCAACCCTGCAGTGTACATCTTTGGGTTTCAGTGTGTATCTGTCAGTAATTTTTTTTCTAGTGACTCACAGGGCATCTCTGGAGATGAGGTTTGTGTTTTCATGGTTCATGTTATATAGGAAAGTCTAAAAAAAAAGGCAACTAGTAAACTCCATTTTTATGACTTCGTTTTAAGTCGTTGTGCGCATCAAAACTCACAGGGCCCTGAAATCATCTTTTTGATTCTGGCACTGGTAGTGCACAGGGTTATATAACACATCACACTCTTCATGATTATGAAGTGAACAATTGGTTAAGGATTTTCTGGCTGGGCTAGAACAGGTGGAGCAGTGGCCCAGCCTGAGCGAGAGTGATCCACCCTGGGCTTGAGCTCTGGTATCTGACTGATGTCATGAGCAGCAAGGCTGGGCCAAGACTGCGTGCCTGAGCTCCTGGAGGAAACCTGATGAGACAAGTCAGGAACCGCGAGGAAAGACTCTTCAGCAGAGTAGACGCTAACATAATGAAGAAGCTCAGGATTTGATTAACGTCGTTTAACCTTCCGAACCCCCGGTAAGAGGCTCTAAAAGCTGGATAATTTAGTTTCACATGTGAAGTCTTGAGAGAGTTTGTTCTTGTCGGTAACCTGCAGACGCCTCGGCTGAATTGTTGTGTTGGTTTCACCCGTGAAGGAGAACGTCTTTATACTGGATTTTATATGGGTTATAAATATTGGTAGAAAAAAAAACATAATTTTTCCTTCAGCAACCATACGATAGAATAACCATTAAAATGTAAGGTTGGTGGTAAAAAAAGTACCTATTAAAGGTTTGGGGTCAGAGATGAAAAATAAAAAAAGAAGGAAATTGATACTGTTTTATTCAACAAGGATGCATTTGTTTAAAAGTGACAGAAAAATGCTAATAAATGTTTGCTTTAAAACTTTTTATTCATCAGTGAATCCTGGAAAATGTTCCAACAAAATGGAGAAAATTCAGCTTTGATCACATGAATAAATTACATTTGAACATATATCCAAAAAAATACAGATATTTTAAATTGTAATAATATTTTACAGTATTACAGCTTTTACTGTATTTTTGATCAAATAAACGCAGCCTTGTTGAGCAGAAGCCATAAAAATCATGCAAACTTTTATACAAAGGTGAAGCATTCTCTATATGATTGAGTCAGCTTGAATATGAATGTATTTTTAAATCTCATAAAGCAACATAATTTGAGGTTCGTTGTGGTTACACGCGGTACTGCAGCGGTTGCCAGGTTGACGTATATGGAGTCATTTAGCAGTGAGGTGTAGTCGGTGTAGTACCTCATCCCGTGAAACTCTCTCTCACATGCTGTTTTTCCTGATTTAGCTCTTCCAGTGGAAGCAGTTGGAGAACTTGTATTTCAGAGAGAAGAAGTTTGCTGTGGAGGTGAATGATCCTCACAGGTGAGGTTTGGAGACCATACTCGGATCTGCATGAGTTTGAATATCAGATCGTATGAGAGCTGGATGCCACCATATATAAACAACAATCTTTTAGGAGGGTCGTTAAGATTTGTAAATACTTGTCTTTTACAATAATAATTTGAAATAATACCTTTTTACTATTTGCATACATTTAAAAATGTTATTTATTTCTGTGATGTAAAGCATGAATTTTCAGCATCATTACTCCAGTGTCACATGATCCTTCAGAAATCAGTCTAATATGATCATTTGCTGCTCAAGATGATGACTGGAAAGTTTCAAGCTTTATTAACTTTTGTATTTAATTTCATGCATCCTTGCTATATAAAATGCATTAAAATTATTTATTATTTATTAAAAAGAAAATCTTATTGACGCTAAACTCAGAATTGCAGATTTTATATTTTTATATGTATAACAGTATATGACATCAAATTTTAATTTGCACTTTAATTCTTCAAAGGGTTTCAAAGATGACTAAATGGTCCAAATTTCCAGATATGTACTGTCATATGTAGTGTGAATTAGTGTTTTCCAGATTTTTATTTTTTTATGTGAATGTGACCATGCTGTGTGTGTGTGTGTGTGTGTGTGTCTGCATGCAGGCGAACAGTGACTAAGCGCACATTTGGCCAGACAGGACTTGTGATACACACTTGGTATGCCAGTCACTCATTGATCAAAACCATCTGGGTCATGGCCATCAGCCAACACCAGTTCTACCTGAACAGAAAACAGAGCAAGGTAAGTGAGCATAAACACTGCTCATGCATTCATATATCTACTTAAGAGCAGTAGGTTTATATGGTTTGACAAAATTTTTACACCAGGTGTTATACCATTCCAGAATTATGAAACATTTCTTGTTCTTAATAATAATCGCTCTACACCCACTGTCTCCTGGCAGCGCAGGTGTGTGTGTGTTACATAAATACTCATTGTTTTCAGCTTTGATCTTTTTTCATCTAAAATTAAGAATTTGAAAAAAAAAAATATAGTATGATTTAGTTGGAATATGTACTTTATTTTTGAGAAGGAAGTCAGCAAGGTTTAATGGGGCTGATATAATAGACTTTATAAGGTTCATATAAAATCCTTTATGCTGTGGGGCCATTGAATGTGAATGTTCCAAGGTGATGATCATATCAAAAATCTTTCAACCATATGATCATATAATGCAGTCAAAGAACTGCCTGACTGACTAACCAAAACCTACAACACTTACCAAATAAATAAATATAGTAATCAATATGATAAAAAGGATGGTTCATTTCCAAGCTTTGCCATAAAACTATTTTTTATTATGTATCGCAAACACATACTCTATCTCTTCCGCTCTCTGTCCCTCAGAGACACACACACATTAACATACTTGCTAATGTTGCTAGCGCTACTCTGACGGCTTTATCTGTGAAATTAACTTCAAAGCAACTTCTTACAAGCGAGGTAACAACGGCACTGTTAGTGAAGAAAAGGAATTTAATGTTTCACTGTTTCTCACACACACTCATAAACTAGTTATTAACTGCATTAGTCTGCTATCAGTGGCTCAAACCTCCGTTACTAGGTCTAAAATTATGTTTTGGATTAAAAAAGATGAGATGCAGAAGAAATAATACTACTCAAAGTACAAAAAAACCTCACAAAAACCTTGAAATATATCATCTGATTTTTGAGGTGTGGCAACCGTAGTATGAGAGGAATAGTTGTCTTACATCCTATTTATATCAATTCACAGGCAAAAATTACCACAGCCAGGAGCTTAGGAGACATTGCATCTGACCTGACAGAGAACGGAGCATCAAAGATGAACAAACTGAGCGCAGGAGTGAAAAATCAGCTTATCATGGCCAGTAACGGGAGTCTGGTTTCAACAGGTACATGAGCTCAGATCTGATCTTTAGGAGAGTTCAATATTTGATGGTTGAGTCAGCCTCTGTTAATATGCATGTGTCAACACACTTCCACATATTTAGCATTAATGAGCTGCTCAGATAGATTCTTACCTCTTATTTGTGTTGCTTCCTCTCAAGCCTTTCCTTTAGACTCAATGCAGACTTCGAGAAATGTCACTGAAGTTCATTGTACTTTAAATAGTCATGGCATTATTTTTTTATTGCCTGCCATAATGAATGCATGTATTTCATAGGTTCGGCTGACTCTGAAATGAACGACGACCAGAAAAAAGAGAAACTCGCAGACCTGCGAAAGAAAGAGAAAGAGATCCAGGATATACTTGGCCAAAAGCTGACCGAGCTGAAGGAAATATGCCTGCGAGAGGCTGTAAGAGCAAACAAGTTGATACTTTTCCGGTGTGATCGCATTAATGCATAGCAAGTCTAATGAACAACATAGGATTGCCAATATACTATGTATTATAATATTAATATTGAGAATTAACTTTATATTTTAGACAAATTTTAATTATATAAAATAAATAAATATTTTTATACAGCAGGGATGGCTTAAATTACTCAAAAGTGACAGTAAAGACACGTATATGTCTATGTATTTCTAATTCAATGGCTTTTTCCATTTTCTTTATTCCTTAGATCACAAAAAAATAGCATTTTGATTCTGCAAAGAATCCTTAAAAAAAGTATAATTGTTTCTATCAAAGAAATACATTAAATTTAAAAATATATTATAATAGAAAATAGTAATTTTAAATTTTCATATAATTTTACTAGATTACGGGTTTAAACAAAAAAAGTAAGACTTCAAACATTTGCAATATGACTTTTCATCTCACATTCTTATTATGCTCACAGTAGAATGAGTTGTTTTCCCATGCATTACAGAAACTGATATCATAGTGGCCTCAATTGGTTTCATTTTTTATGCAAATTATTTTTTATTTTCTTTAAATTCTGAGGTGAAATATGACCCACGCTTGTTCTTTGTGACCATCACCCATTTACAGCATGTTTTTATCTGTTTCAGGAACTCACTGGCAAACTCCCAAAAGAGTATCCCCTCATCAAAGGAGAAACCCCTCCTCATGTTCGGAGGAGAGTCGGGACGGCCTTCAAATTGGATGACCTTTTCCCATATAATGAGGTTAGTGTGAAACACTGCCACAAAACAATGTTGCCAAGTAGAGGACTGAATAATAAATCAGACTCTGGGGGTTCGGCTCTATTGCTATGAGGCTGTCCAGAGCTGGTCAAATGCCAGCATGCTGTTTTTAGCTCACGTGTATTATTGTGTGGAATGACTGATCTTCCTGTAGTGTTTGTCCAGTATCACCTGTACGATTTTAGCTGCCAAATAATTCCAGGATATGGCTGTGCATTGGAGATCAAGCTTTGAAAAAAAAAAAGAAAAAAACATTTTTGTCTAACACTTTATTTTAAGATGTCCATAATACTGAGTAATAACCTAGTAAGTATTTAGTAGTAGCCGTTGTACTTACATAAAACAAAATGTACTTATCATGTAACTTAAGTTATGGAACAGACTGAGTGTTGCACAGCTACTTATGTAACCAGAAGATCGTCACATATGTGTTGCAGACTTTAAACAATTTAATTATTTTAAGTGCTACTTAAAATAAAGTTTATTAAGATTGTACTTAAGTGCAAGTATCTGTTTAACAGACTCTGTCTGTAACAAATGTGTAACAGTACCTGTCTGTTACGTCTACATGATTATAAACAGTTTCATAACTTGGTTACATAAGTACATTTTATTTCATTTTATTTTATTTATTTCAAGTACACCGGCTACTGTTAATGAGGTAGTTACTCAGTATTATGACACCTTAAAATAAAGGGTTAGTGAATTCTGTTCATTGATTGGTGGTTTCAAAAACAGTTTTTGATTAAGAAAAAATTAGGATATTTTCGTTAGAACCCCAATAGATCATGATGGGTTACTTTTATTGGGTTATAATTAATCTGCATTATCTTTAAAAGCAATCTACATGCTAGTATACTCAGAAAACTCCACAAAACAGCATCTTTTTGCATTTTGGAAAATGGACCAAAAAATATTGTTGACTCATTTCAGATTTATGAATATAAAACAAGAAAAAAATATTTATTACACTGTTTTGAATGGCACTCTTTCTTTTTAGGATCCATACCTCAGAAATCTGGAGAGCCGCTTTGCTTTGCAGCAGAAAATCGTGGAGGCAGCCAAGAAGCTGGCTGCTGAGCCTGACATCTCTAAATTAGTGAGGAAAAAAAGGAGGAGGAACTGTCTGGACGCCATGCAGAAGCTGCAGGAGATCGAAGATGAAATGAACCAATACAGACTGAAGAAAGGGCAGAAACCCACACAGAGAGCTTCTGTAATCATAGCCGGTATGTCAGAGATGTTTGCTGAAGGGGCTCATTGCAAGTCAAGAAACAACAACACTTGCATGCATGAAAAGTCTTGATCTAATCTTTAAGTAGTATCACCATTCTTTATTTAGTTTTAACAGGTTACCCTTGTCAAAAAGAAGTGTATTTTCAAAGTGCATTCGATTGCAGCATATTTAAATCTCAAGCTGATATAAAGTACATTCAAGTATATTTTAGTTTTATCATAAATGCTTGTCGGTACAGATAATGTTCAGCACATGTCCACCTGAAGGAAGAATTAAAGCAAGTAGAAAAAAAAACAAAAACAAATGATCACTGCAATTTTACAGGTACTCTGATCGTAGCTCATACAATATTTAATAAACTGAATATACATAAAGTTCAGGCTATGAATTTTCTGTGTTGATTTAATGATAGAAAATAGGGGTGGCACGGTGGCAATTCAAGCACTCGCGCGCGATCATTCTTGCACTTGATCTCTTCTCACCTGCTCGCGCTGCTTTTTGTCAGTCGTGGGGTGGGTGGGCTTTGTGTGCTAAAAAAGCACATACATTCATGCAGATGGCAATACACATTCTCCTTTTTTTGCCAAATAAATGAAAAGCATGTTGAAATCACCTAGCTTTCCTCAGAGATGTTCCCAATAATGTGCTTTAAGTCAAGTCAAATTCAGTTTATGCATGATTACATGATATAACTTTTTAAATACTGTATCCTAAGCTGTGGATAAGTAATCTATATATCATAGGCTGAAGTACATTTCTGGAGTTTTACAGATTAAAAGAAAAAATAACAAGAACTGCAATACGAACCGAACCGTGGGTTTTGTGAACCGTGCCACCCCTAATATATATTCAACCAAAAAAAACTCTCTTAGATTAAAAATATATTTCAGCACAGTTGTATGTGCTTGTATGTGTATCTGCACAGTTCCAGCACAGATTTAAACACATACTGTATATATAATATTATAATAATTATATAATAATGTAATAATTTAGTTAGTAGTTAATTTATAAAGAAAATCCATTTATGACATTATTTTTGACAACATCCACATTTTACTGCACTCTATTCATTTACTGCTGGTTTGCTTAAAAAAACAATAACTTCTTAATTTTTTTAATTCTGTTTACTTTTTATTTTAGTATATAATAAAATACATTCTATGTTTCCTGCATTAGGCATAACCTTGCTCTTTTGATGGTTTTGATTGCTTCCAATGTCCTCATTTGTAAGTCGCTTTGGATAAATGACGAAATGTAGAATGCAAATTTTCAAATGTATGTATTTACTTCATCCCCTCTCAGATTTTGAGGTTATGAAAGGTTGGTTTGTGAACCCCAGGTGAGCTCAAAGCTAACAGACACAGGCTAGTTTCTCTTTCACAGACTCTTACTAGTTCACCGGTGTTTCTGGCCTCAGACGGAGGCGACAGAGTTACAAGCACCGGCGTCGTTCCTGCGAGCCGTTCGGGATCGTCTTCGCTCTAAAGCTGCACTTAAGTCTGAAAAATGCACTTCCTTTATAAGACGAGACAGCAGGCTTCTCTCGCAGTGAATTATTTATCCAGGTATCAAGCGGACAGCTGCCACGGTTCGCCAGGCCAACAGGAAACAACAGGAAATAGGGATCCTAATTGTTGTCTATTACACTTTGCCTGAGCTAATGGCGATCTGAACCTCTTCCTCTCTCTCTGTGTCTCTCTATGTCTCTCTCTCTCTCTCTGAGCCGTCTGCAGGATAAGAGTGCTAATGCTACGCTGGCAATTATCTCCCCTCGTGGAACGCAGACACACATCATATTAGACCCTCTCCGAGTGTCTCAAATATGCATGTCATTAGTCTGACCGTCTGAGAGGGAAGGGTTGTTATTTCCCCCCTGTGATGGTCTGGTAATGCCTGATTCTGTCACAGTTTCTCTTCCTCTGAGTTTTTAAGTTCATTTCGTTTTATGAATATTTCACAAACCTCGTGCAGTGTGTGTGAGACGCCTCTTCCAGCGCAGAATGGCATGTGGCGTCGCCGCGTCGATCGATCTTGTGTGTGTTTGCGCCGAGAGGGATGAAGTATCTGGTTCCTGTTCAGATGCGGTAAACTGCAGATGCAGGAAGAACTTCAGATCAAAATACTGGAATCTAAACGTCAACACACACACACATACAGGAGTTTAGAAATTAATGTTTGTGATTATTTCTAATAATTAGATTAGATAATCATGAAAAAAAACCATGAAATGCATCCTGTTTGAAGGCGCTGAGATTTACTTTTGGCTTAAAATAAGTCTCTTTTGATTATGAAGGCTCCAAAAAAAAAATCTGTTAAATTGTAATCTGAATTACTCCAGTCTTTATTGTCACATGACCCATTTTCCAACTCTTCTAGAGTCAAACAGTTGAGTTTTACCGTTTTTCAATCCATTCAGCCGATCTCTGGGTCTGGCGGAGCACTTTTAGCTGTAGCTTAGCATAAATCATAGAATCTGATTAGACCGTTAACATCGTGCTCAAAAATGACCAAAGAGTTTATTTAAAACTTGACTCTTTTATAGTTACATACGAAGACTGAAGTTGCAATTTTCTAGGCTGATATAGCAAGGAACTATACTCTTAACTTCAGAGTAATAATCAAGGATCTTTGCTGCCATACCATGGTTGCAGCAGGTGCAATGATATTACGCAGCATCTGAAAATAGTCCCCAGCAATTTTAGTTGCTGTGTAATATCATTGCACCTGCTGCAACCATGGTACGGAGTTGGAAAATAAGCCTAATTTTTTTTTTTTTAAAGTGGCACTTTCCTTTAAACTTGGCTTGGCTTTATTCACTTTTCTTCTGATCAAGACATACAGTGGTACATACAAAACTTTGTGCCACAGTGCTGAGGCTGGTTGTCAAGATGTTGATATGTGGTTGCTAGGGTGTTCTGGGTCTCAAGACCAAGTCAAAAGTCCAGCTTGAAGTTTCTGTGATATATGAGGTGAGGGATTTGTTCAGATAAAACACACCGTAGAACAGTTTGTAAAATTGCACATAAACCTTTGGAGTGCTTTTTCTATGCTGTTGGTCCTTCTCACCAATCTGGTCTTTATTGCAGTAGGATAGTGTGTGTGTGTGTGTGTGTGTGTGTGTGTGTGACTGGGTTTTGCTGAGGTTGCAAAGTGCTGCTTTAGTAATTTGTCCGTGTCAGTGTAAGAAACTTAGCTAAAATAACTAAGAATGTTACACACAAATAAACCTTTGCCCAATGTTAAGATGTTTCAAATGAATAATTCAATAATCATGCCAATAATTTCTTCACCTTCAAGCCTTTCCAGGATGAGTTTGTTTCTTCATCAGATTTGGAGAATGCATCACTTGCTCAACACTGGATGCTCTGCGGATAAATGGGTGCCATCTGAATGAGAGTCCAAACAGCTGATAAAAAAACATGGACATTTGAAACTTTTTTTTTGGGTGAACTATTTCTTTAAAGCAATTGGAACCACTTCTTACAATATACAATACACACGTGATTGTCATTACCTGAACGCAGATTTTAATCATCAAAACATCTCAAATATTTTTCAGATGTGTTCCTGCTTGATCTCCAAAGAAACACTGTCTGATCAGCTCTGGTCTGATCAATAAGGCCGCTCATGTTCTGATTGGTCATTCGCACATCAAAATCAAAGACTGTTTGGTGTGAAGATCGTTAAGTGAGAAATAATTGATGGGCTGTTGAATTAGGCAGCTATTGAGAATTGAACGCACTGAATGCAATGCAGCCACAATGCAAAACTCTTAGGTTTTTGCAAAGTGTAACTACTTTCTTAAACAAAAGGAAAAAGGAGAAAAGAAAGTATCTCACAGGAAAGTAACTCCATGGCTGATTAATATTCCTCTTGTGCTTTGAGTGTTAAATTAAAGCTCTGAGGAGCAACTCCTTTCACAAAAGACAATAGATTCAAACATGTAAAAGGAGGGATTTTCTCTTTAAATCAATCTGAAACATTTAAAAGGTTTTTCTTCCTTGAGAGTTTTGTAGCTTTTATCAGTCGAGTGGAGTAAAAGTTCAAGAGCGCTGTATTTTAAACGCTTTTTAACGGCTCGTCTTGTTAAAACGCATCACGCGTCGCCTCAGTCTTCACATCTGTTCGTCATCTTAAGCTCACGTTAAGCTGTTATTCCCGCGAAATTAAAACGTATCTTTTAAAAGTACTAAAAGGCGATTTATTCTCGACAGTTTCGCGTGAGAACGCCGCGGAATCTGATTCACCCGTGCGCGCGTCCCCGGAGCAGGTGTTACTATGGCAACTCCCGCGGAAAAACTCCTGAGGTGAAATCGCGCGTGAGCGGTGGGTGAACGATTTTTTTGTTTTGTTTTCATAAACGCTTGAGGTTCTGTGGGAAAGTTAAGTTAAGCCTTTCTTATACAAACATTTATCTTTAGATTACACAGTTTATGTCAAAATACTGTTTCAATGCTTCTGTAAAATCAGAATAATAAACACGTGAGGTTGTTTTGAAAGAAACTTTGATTCAAACGAAGCATTGTGACTCCCTCTAGCAGAATCTCAGCGGTTATACCTTTTACTAGAAATTATTCATTCATCTTTCAGAGATTTTTAATGTTCACACACACATTTTATACAGTCTGTTAGCCTATAAAGTCATTCTCTTTCCCATTGCAGACAAGACCTTTTTTTCAAGAAAATACAGTTTGTCAAAACACTTTATTCCTAAACAACACAGAAGAGTGTCACAATGTTTATATTTAATTGTAATTTGAATATTATTTGGCATATTAATGAGGTTTTCCCCCCTAAAGCCTAGGTTTCACTTGTTTTTAAAGAGAAAATTCATACTGCTTAGTGCTTTCTATAAAAATCACATTTTATAAATCATATTTATGTCACGAAAAGCAAACTAAAACTGAAATTACGTTTTGTTTTATTTTTCAGGTGCTCATTAAAATTTGTCTTTCCCAAAGTGGACCAAAGTGCTTTAAAAAAATGACAAAATAGTGTCATAATGTTTGTGTGCAATTACTAGTGTGTTGTGTGTGAAGTGATAGTCCATATTTGACCTATTCATGAGGCGTTGTCCTTATGTGAAGACCACTTTAAAATTTCCAATTTTGTCCCTAACATGTTGAGATTAATACTGCATTGTTCTTTTTCACATTGTATAATTCATATTTTATGCATATGTATTTTGAATATTCATTCAAAAACAGTCTAAACTTAATTAATGTCCTGTTTTATTTTCCAGGCCCTTATCAAAATGGTTCTCAAAGAAGACCAGGGAAAGCACTGTGTGGAAAAAAACGTTTGTAAATGATTTGCAGGACACAACGTTTAACACGCTTGAGAGAGTGGATTCTTAAAAAGCTAAACGGTGAACTGAGTTGTTTTGATAAATATTTGATGTCTCATTTATCAATGAGTGAGCGAGTGATTCAGAGCATCAGAGCCAGAAGTGATATTGAATAAACACTCCGAAAGGCGTTTATCGATAAACCGCTTCAAAAAAACACGCATGCAGAATTGAACTGAATTGACTTCAGCCTCACATAAAAGACGGACGATCTCACAATATCAAAATGTATCGTGTTTTATTCTTCTCTGAGTGTGTGTGAGGAACCCTCTGTGCCTGCATTATTTGAGTCCATTAAAGGTCTTCTACCTTCCCAAGGATTTGATTTCTGCCCCATAACCGGCGACTGTGACTGGGCATCGAGTCGGCTCTTTAAGACCAAACCACCGGATCGATGGCGCTAGCTTTACCAGGGCGCTAACAGCCTCCGCTGTGTCTCCGTTAGATCCACGGGTTTACGCGGGGAATCGAGGGCCAACTCTGACCCCTGGGAGAGCGTCTGTTGAGGGTCCTTAAAGGCCCTCCTGAAGAGAGGAGGACACAGGCAGGGAGAGTGCAGGAAATTACTAGTTGCTTATGAGTGCACGTGATTATTATGGAGCTGTGAGAGTGTGAATGAACGGCACATGGCCGTGAGTGTGTGAGTGTGTGACGGGGTGTGACTGGCCAGTAAATTGAGATGGTTAATCTCAGATGAGGAGAGTGTATTGGTCCTTCAGACAGACATGTGAGGGCCACTCCACACGGCTGCCCATTTAAGAGCCCGCTTACAAGAAGCCGCCTGTGCGTGTCTTTGAAGAGCTCGACCTTATGTCTGCAATTCACCCCCTTTACACACACACACTTTTTTGTCTGCACTGCAGAGTTTTGGTGTTTTTGCTGCATTTCCACAAACGGTTCGATGGAAACTATGCATTCCTCTCGATAGTCTTTCCCATAGAGAGGCATTTCATTTTTCGGCTTCAGGAAAATCAAATAAGCTTTACAAAAACTGCTTTAAATTATTGCATGGTATCTTTGTTTCTATAATGTTATAGTATTAGCAGCTTACTTTCTGTAAGTGAAATCTGGCTTACATGAAATATATAATTTATTTCCCTATACTGTGTGTATATATACACTGCTCAAAAAAATAAAGGGAACACTTGTAACTTGTAGCGACACAATGTAACTTTAAGTCAATCACACTTCTGTGAAATCAAACTGCCCTCTTAGGAAGCAGCACTGATTGACAATCAGTTTCACATGCTGTTGTGTGAACGAAATAGATAAAAGCTGGAAATTATACCCCCAATAAAGGAGTGCTTCTGCAGGTGGTGACCACAGACCACTTCTCAGTTCCTGTGCTTTCTGGCTGATGTTT
>JAUCMT010000054.1:2398175-2411813 GCA_032357475.1 Enteromius thamalakanensis | reverse complement strand
AAATGACCAATTTCCACTTTGTAACATTTTTAGTGACATATATTACTGTTTTAAGCAATGTACAACATGTATATATCGGTAAACAACTCAAAAAATGTGTTTTAGGGTTTTGTGACCCTTTAAATTCTGTCATTTGGAGCATGATGTGTATTACATAAAAAAATTCAACTTTCCCAGTTTTTAAAAACTATTGACTGTTTGGATTGTACGTCTACAGTGCAAACAAACACTAACTGCCACACAGATTTCTTTTGCAAAGTAAATGAGGTTCTATTTTTTTTTTTTTTTTTCTGTTGTAACAATATGCCACAGGCATTTACTGAAATGGCTACTGTGTTCATATCAAGAAAAAAAGTGAAGACAAACCTCATTAACAGTTGCATTTGGCGGGAGCATTCTCAGCATGACAATGTTGCTGGGTTTTTGGACTTGCTCTGTCTCAGACCTGTAGTCCTGGTCACGGGATTCTGGCTCCTCCTGGCTCATTTCCAGACCATGATGAAACCTTCCATCTCTTATTTTTTCCCTACCTAGTTGCGATTCGTCAGGAAACCCCTAAATCAGGAATCCTAGGTATAAGTGTTACTCCTCTCAAGTTCTTAATAACAAAGAGAAATGTTTAGGTATGATCAAATGTTCATACAGTAAACAATAAAAGGCAAGTAAAGGAAATGAAGATTTAATGATTGTAAGCTCATGATTCACAGAGAACAAAACCCGTTCTGAAGACATAAATGTACTAACTTGTTTTTGTGCAGAATGTCTGGTATGTTTGTCTTCTGCACTGTATTCACCCTGAGAGTTGTGCGGCTCTCTAACTCTGCCCCAGGTGTTGTCCTCATTTTCTTCACCTTCATCTGGGGTTTGTATATCCAGATAAACCTTCTGTCCTGATCTAAATGTCTGCATATTTCTGCTGTGTGCATTAATCTCAGGCTCGGGCTCATAATCTTTATCATCTTGCTGGAATCTTGAGTGCATATTCTCATTTGGAAGAGTTTGGGGGAGACTTTTTCCAAGTTGACTGTTTTCGGATCCATGGTTTCCCTTTTTTCTGAATCCAGGTCGGTTATTCGAGAAGATACTGGAGGCCAAGTCTCTCATGCCTTCAAATGTACCATCAAGCTCGTGCTGTCTTACATTTGTTAAACTGCTATTCAGTCTATTTTCTTGCCCATAGCCGCGATAGTCCATGTCCCTATAGTCATGATCTTCAGACTCTTTCCCATAGCGGCCCATGCGATCACCACGACCGCCCCTATGACACCATGAAAGAGAAAGATCACTCAATTCACTGAAAATGTACTCATCCCCAGGCTATCCAAGATGTAGATAGCATCTAAAGTTTCATCATTGGAACAGATTTGGAGAAATGTTGCATTACGTCATTTGCTCAGCAATGGATTTGTTTAATACAAATACACAGGTTTTTATTCACAAGACATTAATTGATAGACCTTAAGAGGTGCGGATTGCTGTCATGTTTTATCAGTTGTTTTGACTCTCATTCTGACAGCACCCATTCACTACAAAGCATCCATTGGTAAACAAGTAATGTAATGTTAAATTTGTCTAAATCTGTTCCATGAAGAAATGGATCTGAAGGCAAGTACAATTAACAATCTTGCTCCAGTCAAGAACCAAGCATATGCAATGATGTAATGTCATTGTGGTAGTTAAAATATTTAAACTAAGCAGTGACTATCTTGACTACACTGGATACAGTATACAGATGTACATTCAGTTTCTGACACAGTCCATCCACACGCTTGAGTTTGTCATCATTTTTTGTTGAAAGACAAAAAAGCGCTACAAGGTTAGATCATCACATCACAAACTGTAAGTAAATGTTTTTATAATGCTTTGTTTAGAGCTTTTGTTATCATGTTGTCAAAGTACTGGCATGAAACAGCAAGGGGGCATTACTACTATTTTCTTATGCAATGAAGTTTGCTAATCATAACAGTGCCCGACTACTTGAAGACTTAAAAGCACCTGCCTCTTTTCCACTTATGCATTTGCTTTTTTTTGTGCAAAAACCTAAGTAAACCTCGAGGAACATATCATATTAAAAAGAGAGTGTAATACTGCGGGCCGATGGACTCTTGACCTACCTCCTCTCATGATCCATGCTTCAGCGCAAGTCGACAGAAACGCCCACTTTTCCCTTTGCCTGCTTCATTTACAGCTGTTGACAAAATATGTATTGATCAACCTTCACATTTGTTTAAAAAAATGCCTTAGATTTTTACGCAAACTAAAAGGGCAGGACGGAAAGTAGCGTGAGCTGTGTGTAATGCAATGGATTGGTTTAAGCCAAAAACTCATTTGCATATAATTTCTTAAACGCCATTTGGAAAAACTAAAAAGGGGTTTAAAATGAACTGTCGGATATGATATCCAGTAGTTTCTGCAGGGTTGCTCAGTTCTGCAGATGCTTAACTGAGCCAGACACTAATCTATAGAAAAGCATAGCTAAATACATACACAACAACCGTCAATGAAAGTTATATACCTGTGTTCTCTAAATATATTGCATTTGCAATTATGCAGCGTTATATAGCTGCGTGCATGACAGCCAATAGTCAAATCAGAGGGCACGAGCTCCTGACTAGCGCCCGCGACCGCCCGCAGAACACCGTGACAAACATTTAAACACGACTAACTTTTAGAAGACAGTAGTTTAATCGCATAATGATGACAGCATGAAGTCACTCACCTCTGTTACAACCAGCAGCGTCACAAGCGTTGAAACTGATACAGTGTATATGTATGACGCCCCACAGCAGAGCTCAGTGTAAGATGGCCTCAGTTCGGGAGGCGGGGACACAACTCTCCAGCTGATTGGCTTAAAACACACAGGCATGCAAACGCACAGAAATGTGTATTAGGTAAGGTAACCATTACTAGTAATGAACATGTTCTATACTGTAAGAAGATTTCATTTTGTTAAATTTTGTAAAATGCAAGATTATCATTAGGGTTGGACAAAATTATGTGTACACCTGGGAAATAGAAGATATTATATAAAAACATTGTTTTTGTACATGTTCATGAGTGTACAGACGAGCTCTTAAAACACCAAAATACTGTTAAAGTTACATCATCTCCTACTTAAAGAATAGAAACCTTTTTAGTGTAAGTTAAATATCAATTAGATATTATATTTAAACTGGTAGTAAATCATAAAGTGCACATTTTATCGGTCCAGACTGCAGAGATGTTTTCAGTTTAACTTCTGTCACATAAATAGAACCAAAAATTGTGCTATATATCTGAAAATGAATGTATATGGGTGATTCTATATTTTGTGGGTACATTTGGTCTGTTACTGTTGGTCTGAGTTGACACAAGGTTTAAGTAACTATCTATTTAGGGCTTTTATAACTAAAATGAATTAAATGTTGCCAAAAGAAAAATACTATAAAATATTTTGTTTGCATATTGATACATGATGGAAAAAATACACTGACTAATTCAGGCAAGGCAAAATCATGATTATCATATTGTTATGGACTGTAACATCTTGTAATTCATAACAACTGGCAAAGACTTATAGTACATTAATTAATTAAAATAATAAAAAAAATATGACTGTAAAAAATAAATCTGGAAAAGTAATGACTCCAAATGTGCCTGCAATTATAGAATCACAAGTTTATATTAAAGTTAAAAATATATGTACAAAATGTATAAATGTAAAAAAGTATAATAGAAGATAAAAATATAAAGACTTCAAATACGGGTATCTGGGCAGGCTACTATACCTAGCTCCAAACCTGGACCAGCTAGTTATGATCTTGAGGAGCACTTGATTACACACAGCAGAAGCTGGACTCTGCAGGTAGGTTCATCTCCAGGAACAGGACCACCGCTGTAGCGTGTCCAATTTATCATCACGTTATAGAAAAGTTTCCAAGCGCCCTCTTGTGCCGAGGTCTGAATTACAAAACCTCTTTTGGCTATGTTCATATCCTCTTGAGAAGTATGCAGTACTCAGTATTTTGTATGCCAACTACTGAAGCCCTACAACATGCATTTCCGAAAATGTGCAGTATAGAACAAAGCACAAAATACTGTATTCCAGTTGACTATATATTTCTAATGCGAGGAATGAAGAAAGAAAATATGACAATGTGGTGCTATTGACATGAATAGACCATAGACCTAATCTAGGAGTTGCGATAATGTGATAAAAAGTGCTTTAAATATAAATGTTTGTTATTACTTTGTGATTTTAAAAGTATGTTCTATATAGTATGAATATAATCCAGGCATACTACATGTGTTCATCATTACTGGAAATATTAGTTCATTCATCTGTGTACTTTTCAAATTCAGACTTCATATGCAGCCATAGTGGCTTTACATGACAGCAATATAGCATACTACTGTTTCAGTCACTATATAGTGTACAGTGCACTGCAGTATTAAATAAGTACCAGTTTTGAAAACACAAGCAAAAAAAAAAGACTTTCCAAATCTGATTTTCTTTAAATTTTATTTCTAAATGCAAATGATTAAAAAAACTGTATGCTTTAAATAAATCAGTATCACTAAATGGTTTAGATCCCTAATGTACAGCCCAGAATCCTTTGAGACATCAGATATAAAAAAGGAAAAAGCCTGAAGTGGGAGGTTAAACACAATACAGCCCACTTCAGTGTTCAGTGTGTGCTTTAGTAGAGCACAGAATAATCAAACAGAATAAAGCCGGGCAGATACAAGCATATGCAAGAGTTGGCGACCTGGAGACGGACATGCGCTCATTTGACACAAACATTCATATTCTTACATTTACAAACATACATACATACAATCGGTCCAATGCACGAAACAGTCGCTTGAGGCAGGACGCATATTAAAGACCTTTTTTGTTCGGGACTAAAGAGTGGGAGGAGAAGAATAACATAAAATATCCTAGGTATAAAGTCTATTTAGCAATTTTATCTCTTGTTTTTTTGCTTGATGTGACCAGAAAACTCTTAAGCCCAAACTTTGTGATGACAGGAAATGACGTCATCTTGTTCCCAACTTGTTTCTGAAGTCTTTCCGTTGGTCTCTCGTGGTTTGTCTGACATGATGTCCCAGTATGAGTCTGATACGCCGACTGTACTAGGACATGAATACCAGGCTCGTCCCATCATCCCTCCCTCCCTGCTCTGAAGTCTCCTGGGCTGTTGACTGGCATCCTCTCTTCTACAGGTTTCTATAACAGCAGACAGCCAGACTTCTTGCCTCGTTTCTTCGCTTGCAGCGCAGCCCTGGTGGCCATCTCAAACACCTCTCTCACGCCATCTTTTGTCTTGGCTGAGCATTCTAAATAACCAAAGGCGTTGATTCGGTTGGCCATGTCTCGTCCCTCCTCTGGCTTTACAGGCTCCTGAGTAAAGAAACATTACAAGCAAGTGACTACCAAGTATCAGTATCTGATTCATTTTGTTCCATTTGAAAAACATATGTTATGCAGAATACCTAAGCTTACAATGATGTTATTTATACTGTCCAGTGCCAAATATCATAAAATATTAACTTTGTTTAAAGGCTGACAGTGTAATTTATCATCCACTTAAATGTAAAAGAGCAGCTTGGACATTTTGCCGCATTTTAAAGAAATAATTTACCTGAAAATGAAGATTTGTTACAATTTACTCATCCTCAGGCCTTTTAAATGCAGATAAGAGTTTGTTTATCAGAACAGATTTGGAGAGTTGTAGCATCCCATCACTTGCTCACCAATATATGAAGAGTCCATTTGCAATAACTCTGTCTTGAACAATTTTCAAAAATCATGTTTTTTCCTTGTGCATTACTGCAGTTGGGTTTTTGTGATTTGGTTACAGCTAACGAACACAAAGCAAAATAAAAACCTGATAACATAACAAAAAATTTTATATTCTCGGCAGTAAATGGGTGCCGTCAGAGTGATAGTCCAAATAGCTGGAAAAAGTGGCACAATAATCCACATTTCTCCAGTTTATCAATTAACATCTTATTAAGTAAAAAAGTGATAATTGTTTTACTTTAAACCATTTCTTCAGAGTAACATATTTCTCCATTGAAGACAATACAAGCTTAGAATTGTGAATTACTGTGATGTTTTTTCAGCTGTATTGATTCTGATGGCACGTGATGGGATATTAAATTTCTCCAAATCTGATTAGGAAACAACCTCATTTAAACCTCTGATGGCCTGAGAGTGAGTAGATTTTCAGCTAATGTTCTTTTTTGTGTGATTCCTTATTCCTTCAGCCCCTGGTTTCACAGAAAAGGCTTAAGTCAGGTCATTGACTAAATATAAATCTGAGCTGTATTAACTGAAAGATACTTGCACTGACTGATCTTAAAACATGTCAGTGCATTTATTTTGATTTAAGATTTACACCAGTAATATGGTGGGGTCTCTCCTAAACCCACACCAGTGTGCAGCATCCACCTGGATGATGCGATGGCAGCCACAGGACAACGGCGGCAGGGCGCTCACCACACACCAACTACAGGTGGGGAGGAGAGGGAGATACAGCCAACCAATGGATGGGGATTAGTAGGAGGACATGATAGACGAGGGCCTGTGGGAATTTGGCCAGGACACCGGGGACACAATAAGTGTCATGGGATTATTAATGACCACACAGAGTCAGGACCCCAGTTTAACGTCTCATCCAAAAGACGGTACTTTTTTGACAGTATATAGTCACTATACTGGGGACTTAGTACCCATGCAGACCACAAGGTGAGCACACCCTGCTCTAACACCTCTACCAACAGCAACCTAGTTTTCCCAGGAGGTCTCCCATCCATATACTGACCAGTCTCAGCTCTGCTTAGCCCCAGTGGGCAACCAGGCTTGGGCTGCGGGGTAATATGGCTGTGTGGGGTGATATGACATTGGTTCCTTATGTTTTAAAGGCCTGGCCAGGACGTGTGGTATGTTTGGTCACCCTAGCCTAATCCTAGTTTAGGCTAAGCCCTGGTTGTGAAACCAGGCTTAAAGAAATAGTTCACCAAAAAAAATTATGAATTTCTTTGTTCTGCTGAACACAAAGGAAGATATTTGTTTTTACAAATTTTGTAACCATACTGTTTTGGGTCACTTAATTTCCATAGCATTTTTTGTCCTGCATTGAAAGTCAATGGTGACCAAAACAGTCTGGTTACACATATCTTCATTTGTGTTCAGCAGAACAAAATAATTCATACAGATTTGGAACGACTCGAGGGTGAGCAAATGATGACAGAATTCTCATTTTTGGATAAACTATTCCTTTAAGAATCATAAATGTAACAAAGTAAAGTAAAAAAGGCCCTGCCTGTTTCATTTTGGCAAGTTCCCTTCGTGTGTGCTCATCATTTCGAAGATCCTTTTTGTTACCAACAAGGATTATGGGAACATTCGGACAGAAATGCTTCACTTCTGGTGTCCACTTTTCTGGAATATTCTCTGTGATGGATTAAAGAACAAAGAGAGTGATAATTGTATTAATCCATATTTCAAATCAATTTTACATTAATACAAGTATTAAATGGCTTACAGTAAATCAACTTAAATTGTTCAAACTGAGTTAATTGGTGTATATATTTTTGTTTTGTTTTAGAACATTAATAAAAACTGAAACTGATAGGTTTGATGAAAACCTGATCATTCTTGAAAACGCAGTTCTGTTCAGTAGCTACATTGCTGCATCTCTAACTGTGATGTGAAAGCATTTTATCTAGTCCACAAGTGAAGGTTCTATGATCCTATTCACTAGACATTTGTATTAATTCTTAGCTGACTGATGAGAAACACACTTGAGGTGGTGATAAAAGGGAAGTATTACAAAACAGTAAAGTATTTATTTACGTTGCCTTTAAAATGTGATGAAACCTAAAATATTGACAGATATTTTCTTTCAAACTGGGGAACTCTTGAATTGGATTTTGGCTCAATAAATAGTCAGGCCAAAGTTTAAAAAAACACGAGAAATGTGCACGGGTGATTCGTTCACAATAGGATTAATTTTATGCATTTAGCAAATAGATCCATTTTATTTTCTTCTCATAAAACTTTTATCTTTTTTTTTCAACAATTGGAATTAAAGTGTGTTGACTGGGCTACTAACATCTAATTGTTTACCAGGAAGTCTTACCCAAGCTATCAGGACTGTCGACAGAAAAGCACATAAGAATGACATCTGTGTCAGGATAGGAGAGAGGTCTTAACCGATCATAGTCCTCCTGGCCAGCCGTATCCCATAAGGCAAGCTCTACCTGTAAGAAGAGAGATATTGATCTATGTACTAAACCAAATAACACAAAAGCAGTCCTCTTACACCTAATCAACTGAGGAATATACATGTATGACTTACACCAGTGTATGCATTGGGACAGGACAGAATCAGAATACTCTTCTAGTGATGTATTTTGATATGCACGTTCACAATGGTATAACTTTAGCAGCAGAAATAGCTTTAAAGTTGGTAAGATCAATCAATTCATTTCAATCAGCAAAAATGTGTGTTGAATGAACTGCACAGTTCCACTTTTCACATATTAATATATATATATATATATATATATTTTTAAATGTGTGTACATTTAAGTAAATATTTCACCGTATTACAACACATTCATTGTTTTCTTGGTGCACAAAGTTTACAAAATTGTGTGCTTTCATACCGTTTTTACATCAACCTCAATGTCTGCAACATAGTTCTCAAAAACTGTAGGCACATAGACTTCAGGAAACTGATCTTTACTGAAAACAATAAGCAAACAGGTCTTTCCACAGGCTCCATCACCCACTATGACGAGTTTCTTACGAATGGCAGCCATCTGCAGAGAGAAAAAAAAGATAAGCTAAAAGAGCTGAAGCGTTTTAAGAGTGAAAGCAGCTTTGAAAGTGGAGAAAAGCAAAGATAGACATATAGATAAATATTAAACATGAAGCCAACATAAACCGGAAACACAGCTGCGGAAGTATCATTTGACCGGAAGTTACACTGCATCTGTATCGCTATGTTAAAAAAAGAAGAAAAAAATACAAAATGTTCCGCGAATATTGGCAAAACGATAAAGGGCATAACCATAAAACAAAACACTAATGATTATCTGCGTGTATCGTCGCGTGTAAAGCTCGATATATTGATGATAAGAAACCGTCATGTCGCGAGGCCTTACCGCACCCACCATCAAAACATTCACAAATAACACAATGACACAACACAAAACACTAACAACCAGTGTAAAACATACTCTAGCGTGGAAAATAACATAATTTGTTTAAAAACAGACTCGCATCGCAAGTGATAACCGTGAAGTGGTTAGGTTAGCCGATAGCCGACGTTTCTCTGAAAGACACTAACGTTATTTTAATTCAGTTTAAAACGGATCGACACCCCGTTACAGAATGCTACAAAGAGTCAAGAAAAAAAGTGTACAACGTTATTTTATGAACATTTATCTCACTGTAACTCTTTAGAAAACGCTGTAAGCAAAAGGGGACATTTTTTGATAAAAAGAAAGATTAAGTTAAACCGTCACACGGATACAGAAACATTGATTAAATACAACGTTAGGTTTGAAGAGTTTAAACTGGATTTCATTATTAGTTTAATATTTTCTCGGTAACATTAGTTCGGCTTATGCAAGTTAAAAATAAGCTGAGAGAAAGAGCTTCAGATCAATTTTAATCACGATAACAATTTTAACTCGTTTGTTCAGACAAGCTGTCATAAATCTTGAGTATAAATAATGCAACTCGTGTGGAAAAATATGTATATGCTTACAGTCACAGTTAGTTTCAGGCCGTTAAACAGAAAAGAAATTCATATGCGCACGATATTACGATTTCCTTAACAATCGCGATCTTCCGTTCTCGTTAACTTTAAGTATTTACCCAAAACAGTTTAAAAACATTTACCGTTTTCTTTTTGTTGTGCTCCGGGGAAGTATCCGCTTTCCTGTCTTTTCCTGGCTGGGTTTAAAGTCCGCCCATCTTCAGCACTGCCACGAAACAACACCCGCCCATAAACCCCACAGCCTTCAGCTTCTGCGAGTTATGGCCCAGCAGCTAAACAACAGACACTCGGAACCAGAGGCCTCCCTTCATTATTTAATGTAGGCTATTACTTTGATCGATAGTAGTTTTAAATGATAAAATTTCCATCCAAAAACATAAAAATAAAATAAAATAAAAATCATGATATGAACAAAACGATAAATATATTCAATATTTTGTATTGTCAGTGCTGTATGTTTGTTAAATTGTGCAAACGTATTAAAATAATATTTATGTGTATTTAGTATAGGCTTAGATCAAATTATATATTTGAAATTAGTCCAGACAAGACAAAAAATGAATTTTTATAAAATAAAAAAGCAAAAAAAAAAAAAACATAAAAATTCCACAAGGAGTTGAAGAAGCAACTAATTGTGAAGAATGTTTTTATATTATTTATTATTATTAATATCCCAGTCTGCTAAAAAGGCATCTATACTAGACAGACATGCATGCATTGTTAATTGACTTCCAGCCGTCATGTGTTCTACACATTCCCCACAATTGCACTAGTTAAAGTAGCAGTGTTATCTTGTGGCACAGGCTATTTGTTTCCTCCTGCTGACAGAATCTGAACAGTAAAAAAAAGGTTTCTGTCTGATTTGCCAAATGATGTCTCTCAGAAGGAATGTGAATGTGCCCTGTATTGGGTGATGGTCTTCTGGTGATATGATTATGGATGTGTACACTTTTACACTTTTTAGAGACAATCCCAGTTTTTTCAAATCGTACAGTTTTGTACCCGAATACATGAAGTGTACATATTAGTACCTAAAAGGTGCAAAAGTGTATCATTTGATAAGGTGCTGCCCCAGTGACAGATTCTGTACCTTTATTTCTGAGAGTGTGTCACATTTTTTCACTGAAATCGATGAAACGTCCACTTCCTGGAAGTTTAAAGGCTAGGCCACACATATTGTAATCAAAAATAGATATTGTAATACAAATAGAATAGCAACAGATTATTTTTTATTTCCTTTTATTTGAACACAATTGAATAAATTACAATGAACAATATATAAAAACAATCATCACAAAACACAAACAATCTCTCACTTACAAAAAGAAATTCCTTCATATAAAACTATAAATATACCATAAGCATAACTCTGTACAGTATCACCTACCCAGTTTTAGCAAGAGGTAAGAGGGTCGTTTGGGAATGATTTCACATTTGCAGGAGCTGATATAATCATATGGCACTTACATATTCATTCACACCACGTTAATCATCAATCTATACCCAAAGTTATTCACATTGTACATTTTAAACAACCAAAGCAGTCTTTTCTTTTAATTCACAGTGTAAGAGCAAGAAGTGTGTTCATCAAAACCAGTTTCTGACATCCTTTATATTTTTACAGCATATTCAGTAACATACTGAAGTCTGAATTTGTGTTTCAGCTCTGGTTCAAGTGGTTAATCAAGTAAATCTGCAACCTGGATAAAAGAGAGCACTAGTCTAAACCTCTGGGGTTAACACGCTGCATCATTTGCAGCATAAATTGTGACTGAACCTTAATATCATCATCAAGACAAGGATATTTTTTCACACTTTATATTAGGTAGCCTTAACTATGTACTTACATTTAAATTAATAATTTGGTACAATGCACTTATTGTGTACATGCAAGTTTTTACATTGCACTTATATTTTTAAAAATACCTATGTAGTTACATCTGTATTTAATTTCTGTATTTACATTTACCCATATCCCACCTCAATAGCAGCAGAAGTGTTTTTCAATATGAATGTTTTATTTACGGTAAGTGCATATTTAAGGCCACCTAATAAAAAGTGTGACTGGATATTTAAATAACAAATACAGCTAAAATGTCTGAAACGGGTGCTAGATGATAATGAATCAAATTCCAAAAGAATGCTTACCATGCAGTTCAATGTTGATTTGGTCCCTCCACTAAAAGCATGTTTTGTTTGCAGTTTTCTTTGATCTGTTCTGACAACACAGCATTAACAGGATACCTGCTGCTTTAAATCATACACAGACAAAAACACAAAATTATTATTAGATGCACAACTTCACAGTTATTTTTAATTGATTTAACACAGTCTTCCTGAATAAAAGCATTAATTTCTTAAACAAAACACATTTCATTGGATAGTGTGTACTTGATGCACAATGTACAATTTATTTAATAGTTTTGATTTTTTTAAAATGCATGCTTCAGTAATATAACGTCAGCTTTCAGAATATCATATTTGGGATGAACCAAATAAGCTTTTTTGCAGACTGCTCAAAGTGAATGTGAAGCCCAGGATCGTGCTTGACATGAAATCTGGCTCTTACCCAGCAGCACAGGGATGCTGAGGATTATGACAGCGACAGCACCGACGTTCATCTTTGTTGCTGGGTCTTTGCAAGCTGAAGAAGCATCACAGTCGCACACAAGCAGCGAGAGGGTCTGGACTGAATACTGGCCCTGGCTGTCAAAGATCTTAAGGGTGAGCTGATGATCGCCCACATGTATGTCGCTCTCTTTGATCAGCCTCACAGATGTACCTAGGAGGGGAAAAAACGGTTAATTGTAACACTTAAAAATAGGTAAAACTTCTTAACCATTAACTAAACTGTACAAAAATTCTGTAAAATTTACGGTAAAAAAAACACCAGCTGTTACGGGATGCGACCGTAACATATATGGTAACAACATTTTAAGTTTTAACATTTTTAAGTAAAATTTATAGTTAAATACCGTATTTTTAAAGAATAAACATCAAATGTAAACAAAAATTTGACTGCAATGCAGGGGATTCTGGGATTTAAATTATACAGGAATTTACCATTTAAGAAGCTTTTACCATAGTTTTTTACTATTGTGGAATAAGGTATTAATATATGCTTAATTAGCACTAATAAATAGCTGATATTCTATTAATATGCATGCAAATAAGCAACTATGGGTGTACCTGTAAAATAAAGTGTTACTCAAATAATAGAATTACAGAGAAAAAAAAATTATGTGAGGTTACTACAGTGTAAAAAAAAAATGTTTTTGATTTTCTCTGTTACCATAGTCAGCCTGAAGCCTCCACTTCTCTTGGACGTTTCCAGCCAGCTCAAAGTGTAAAGGTAGACTGTACAAGGCTGGGTTGAGAACTGTAATGTCAGTCATCTCCTCAGACAGACACATAGCCAGTTTGTTGGTCTCCAGCATCGGTCCAGACTCAACTCCCTCCATTACACCCATTTGTTTCATCTTCAATACTGAAGGGTCACTAGCATATTTCTGAATAAACAGTGATGGAAAAGACATTTATGTGCATTTGGAGTTTCCTCTAGTGTTCAGCATCAGTTCATATTCAAACTTTATTTTGATGGTCCCTTTAACACACGGTTGACTATAAATACTGTTGTACCTACATTTCTAGGTATAAACTTAGGTAGGTATTGACTTAATAAAGTCAGGGCCGGCTCTAACCAATTTGGCGCCCTAGGCAAGACTTCTGGTGACGCCTCATTGAATCATGATCGTAGTTGATTTGACTGCTAGTGTACATAAACTCAGAAGAAACTTAATAGTATGTTTTGTACAGAATTGTATTTAAATAAAGCAATTGCATATTCAAAATACTTAAA
>JAUCMT010000054.1:2358446-2370606 GCA_032357475.1 Enteromius thamalakanensis | reverse complement strand
CTTGAGAGCTGTATCTTTTCCCCTTTGTCCTTTGCTTCAAGAAGGATAGTGTATTTCTGAGCTTTCTGGAAAAGATTAATTTACCAGAACACGTCTTAGATAGGAATGGAGAAATATTTAAAAGCACGAAAAGCAGTACATGTTGTCTGAATGAAACAACAAATGTATTAAAAAGGTCCACAAATAGTGCATTAATACTAATGAAAGAAATTAAGCTCATACCTCATAGTCCAAACACCCCTTAAAATAAATTGTCCCAGATTCTTTTTGCTGTCGAATATAAAATTCAACATTATCTGTCTTAGGTGTGACGGACTTGATTGTGAAAATAAATGTTCCATTGTTTGTACTGGTATTGTCCTCATCAGAAGCCAGTACAGTCAGTACTTCTTTACCTTGATACATATTGAGAAAAGTAAGTGTTAATGTGAGAAGGAGAGAATTAATGGTGTTGCACAATGAATTTTATACATTTGTATGCTGTGGATTGCTGTGTATCACTTTTCTTTCTTTTGTTGTAAGTAGTATTTCAAGCCACACCTCTTTTTCCAATTGAACTAATGATGGAAGCTGGGGGATGGCTTAGACTTGGATTTGTGCCCATTTATTTGTGACTAGCACACAGGAGTAGCAGCACTGTGAGACTGAAATTAGAATCGGCTCCAGGAGAGGACGAGCAAGAAAAAAAACTTCTTGTGCCTGAGCCGGCGTTTTGACTGCGGGTGATTTGCAGGTGGCAAAACGGCTTATGGCTGTTAGAGTAAACATGACTTGTGACTGAAATCAGACAGAGTTTATGGTTCCCGGAGCTCTTTCGAGTGAGCAGCACGTGTGCCGGTTGGATACATGCTGTAAAAACTAATCATGGATGCTGTGACGAGAGAATGGCGCGTATGTGATTCCTCCTGCACGCGACTATATTAGACTGAATAGCAGGGTTGCTATCCGGTCGTGCTGTGAGTAGCTTCCATTGAATCAATCTAGTGGCGACTTGCTTCGTCTGTCACCTCAAAGGAAACGAAAGCGTCTATGATTGGATTGAAAGATCTTCTTTTTACTGAGTGCCGATTCTGAAATTTTTGTGTCATTTGTACTGAATAGACTGATAAATTGTTGGGCAATAGAGTGCTGTAAGATTTGTACGTTGGATACTGGCAGATGTTTTCTTTTTTTCCAGCACGTCATTCCTCTTGTCTTCATTGGAAAGGACAATCAAAGGACGATAATCGTGGACATTGCTCTTCAGCTGGAATTGCTTTTAACTTGGACTATTTACTGGGTTTGGACTTGGGACTTTTAAACTCTTTTTATCCTTTTGATCTATTGATTGTAATAAAAGCATTTTGTGCCTTTTGTTCCATCCCCTGACAATGTATTGAATTTTAATAGTGAGTTCCTGGGGTCTCAATTATACTCCAGGTGGCGTAGTCGGTCAAAGTTGGTCTATGGATATTTTAAATAACACATTACGTGCCTATATGAACATAATAAAAATGTGTCAGGGTTCACGTATTGAACCTGCGTTTTAGTGCCACTGAGTGGAGATTTATCTTTGAAACTGCGGCTAAACATGCAGTAAGGTACGTAAAAACAGTGTTGCACAAAAAGCAACACTAGACCCCCCGATGACAATGACATTTTATTGTGGACTGCATTGACGCGAGGAAAAGTAAATATTGACATAATGTTCTGTTGTTTTGTTTCATAAATGAAATAGTGATGTAATGAAGTGCAAAATATAATGGATTACCTTGATCATGTGATTCGTCCACAGTCACTTCATAGATTGACTTTTGAAATGTAGGTGCATGGTCATTTATGTCCAATATTTGGATCTCAAGCCCAAGTTTTGTATCCAGCGCATTATCGGATTCATTTCTTGCTTCAAATGTCAACTGCAATTGAGTTCAGTGAATATCAATATACAGTGCTTGCAGTGTATTTGAATGAATAAGTTATGTCAAAGATACCAAATTCTTATGGAGAACTCACATGGAGAATTTTAGGCCCATTTTCATAGTCCAGCCTTCCATGTACTAAAACATGACCTGATTTGTCAATGCTGAGAATATTCTTTGGATCTACATCCACACCTTGACCATGTAATATGAAATTTACTAAATAAGACCTTTCGATTTCAACCTGAAACACAAATAGCATACAGATGAAAATATTCACACGATCATTATTATCCAGCAATTTCTCTTCAAATAAACCTGAATTGAATGAGCTCTCAATGAGACGCTATGATGCCGCTCACCTTGCCTATTTTATATGGAAAAGGACCAGTGTATTCTTCCTCAATAGTAAACGAATCAATGATCCATGCACGCTTCTGTCGTACCTTCTCGATGTCAGCCCATACACACACACTCCAGACAGACTGAAATGACAAGTTACAAAAGTCAGTGTGTGAATCTGCTATAACATATTTATATAATATAGTAATTATATATGTAAATTATTTTGAAAATGTATTTTTAAACAAACATTTTGCTGGGAAGGTTTGAAAAAGCAATTAGGTTATTTTTTTCTGTTATCAATATAATCACATCACTCACATGTAATTAAATATAGTTTTCATTAATTTTATCACGAAAAGACAGAATATTGCATGAAGATTCCTTATTTGTAATTTCAGGGTGAAAGTCCCTTCTGTCATGCTGCCCCAGGCTACTGATCCTGAATCAGTCAATCCCAACCGCTCTCTGTCACCTCAGCATTGATTGGCCTCACCTGAATTCACTTACAAACTCAGTTCTTAAGCCTCACGCTCTCATGCCTCTCTGCTGAGCACGAGGTAACTACTATTTCTCGCAGTCTATTTCAAGCCTTTGCCCGAGGTCCTATCGCTGCCAAAAGTCACGGATCACGGATCTATCACCTTTGTCACGAGAGCTTGCCTGCACCGAGCACTAAGAAACGTTTACCTATCAGGTCGGGAATATATTCTCAGTCTAACTACCGGGGCTGGATGAACTTGAACTTATTTGGACAAATATTATATGTTTCCTCTGAAAAGTGAAGAGATCGCCTGTTTTGTGTTAACGCTATCCAGCATTCTGAATAATCTACCCTGTTATTTTAGGTCATTGTCTTCAAGACGAATTGTTTGAAGCCCTGAGGATTTTCAGTTAATAAATACATTATTCTGAGATCCTTTACCTGCCTTGTCCCTGTTTTGAGCTGTACACCTTCATTTAGTCTGACAGGCATATTATTTATGATTTAACTTTAATGAACTCATTTGTTTTCCCACAGTGTAATTTGGTATGATGTAGTTAGACGGTAACATTTACTTAATTACTGTATGTACACTTTTTGAGTGTCTCAACTTCACTTGAGGTTTTTTTCTTACTTTTGACTTCAAAGTCACTACTTTAGAAAAGCGAAAAATAGTTTTATTTTCACTTCACTATATATTTTTTATTAAAGTCATTGAAGTAGAAAGTCACTGTGCTACTGTGTAGCATATTTAAAAGTCAGGTGATTTTTTATTTTTTTTTATTAATCACTATTGGTGGGTTAGGTGAAGTAATTTCCCAACATTTCTTCACCTGTTTTAAATGTGATATTAATTTACAACAATTTAATAAGAAGAGAGAGATACCAAGATCATCATTTCTACACCTTTAATGTAAACTATAACTTGTACAACTAAACTGCAAACTGAAAGCTTTCAGGAAAAGTAAAAATAAAACGTAAGTGTGCACACTTTATTGAAGCACCTTTTGATTTGATTTTATTAAAGTCTATCAGCATTACACAATTCGACTTTGCCCACTCTACTTTGCAAAAACGCTTCATACCTGTCGGATTGTGAGAACATCTCTTGTGCACAGCACTGTTCAGATCACTGTAAGTATGGTGTTTTTTGGTGATGTGCAGTGTTGTGCAAAAAAAAATGTGTGCAAAACATAACTTTTGGGTTAATGAGCAAAAAGTTCAACCCTGGTGTCATTAGACCATAACACATTTTCCCACATGCTTTTGGGAGACTTATAATGTGTTTTTGCTAAATTTAATGGATGTTTTTCTTTGTCAAAAAAATGCTTCCATTTTGCCACCCTTCCCCATAGCCCTGACATATCAAGAGTACGGGAGATGTTCTACACAGCCAGTATTTGATAGAATTTCTTTAACGCTGCTGTGGCCCTCTTGGCAGCCTCCCTGTCCTCTGTTTTTCTCATCTTTTCACCATTTTTGGAGGAACATCCAGTGTATGGTAAAATCCCTGTTGTGCCATATTTTTTTCCACTTGATGAAGACCGTTTTCAATGTGTTAAATGGCATATGCCTTGAAAATTCTTTTGTACACTTCTCCTGACTGATACCTTTTAACAATACTTGAGAAGCTCACTGTGGACCATGGCTTTGCTATAAGATGCGAGCTAGAAAAGCCAGCTAGAGCAGCTAAACTTTATTTGGGTATAATCAGAGGCACTTTAAATGATGGCAGGTGTGTACTGTCTCCTACATATGTTTAAACGTGATTGCTTAATTCAATAACAAAACCACATCCTTTTAGTTAGAAAAAGGTGTGCACATTTATGCAACCGCATTATTTAATTTTTTTTTATTTTACTAAAAGATTCTAAATTTAGCTGTACAAGTTACAGTCTATGTTAAATATCATGTAGACTCTTGTGTAAACTCTTTAAGTTCTATATAAGTCAACTTAATCTACTAACCCTAAATGAATGACAATTAGTTGACATGTTACAAAGTTACTTATAATTAGTGGAATGTCTAAAGTGGACAATCAAAATGAAGTGTAACAGTAACTAGAAGTGTAAAATGAAGTGTAAGTGTAACTTTTCCAACGTTTCTATAGGTAAGTCAGTGTATTCAGTATGTGTAATGTATTGTAAGTTACTTTAAAGGCATGAGGTATTGCATACAACAATGATAATAAAAAAGGGGAAACACTTCTAAATTGAATACTTAAGATATTCACTTTAGACTAATTGTAACTAGAGTACACGTCAACTAGCAGTCATTAGAGTATTAGTAGACTATCTGCTTTATAGCTACTAACACTTTATTTTAAAGACTCCACAATATACTACATTCTGAATCAATCAGAAACTTTACAAGTATATGTCAACTTACGTATATGTTGTATACTTTGAGAGTTAGTAGACATGTTGTTGTGAATTAACGAGAAATAGTTGACATTATTTTGACATAATAAGTAACAAAGTTACTTATAGTTAGTAGAATGTCTTAATAGACTATCAAAATAAAGTATAACCAAAAAAGTGTTTGTGTGTACAATTTAAGTACTTTTTTACTTCTGTCTTCAATTTTACTTGTAATATTTGACCAGCAATAACTAATTATGTTAACTAAAATGATTAACTAAAAACATTTAATTTAGTTGTTGAATCATAGCACTGAAATAAGATGCGATGTATCCTTTAATTGTTGTCAGTATCAGTTAATGATGTTAAAAGCTAGTTTTAGGCCAAATTTGAAAAGTTTAGGACCGCTGCCAAATCAATATCTAGGCGTTTACAGAAAACATGATGTGTATATTCTGGCCAGCATTCACAGTAATCCATCAAGTGTGATGTTTATGATTCTACTAACGCTCCAGGACATATACGTTTGCAAACCACATCACAAATTCTCTTATTGACATGTCAATTCTTGAATATGAAGCACACAACTGTGCAGATTGATAAAAGTATACATATACAATAACTAGATATGCCATCAATTTCGACTTATTTTTAAATAATTATTCATCATTTGCTAATAATATTCCTGTATGCAATTAGACATGTGCCTTTAGGCATGAGCTTACAATGCTAACAATTCTTAAAGTGCATACTAATGTTCTTGTGTCATGAACTGAAAGATTTACAGGAATGAAAGTCCATTCACACCCCTAATGGCTGTAACATAAACCAAACTCAACAGAACTAATTCAAGCATGTCCTTCCTGAGTTCTCACTATTTGACTTACAGCGTACAATCACATCAGCTAATCATTCATTGGAAACAAACTTACTTTAGCCATTGTTCATAAAGCTGGCTTATTACCAGACTTAGTTCCTGCAACATAAACGGCTCTTGTGTAGAAATATGAGCAGAGAAACATGAGGCTGTGCGAGAGGCTCTAGTGTATCACATCACACAGCTGAACTCACCAACAGCAGGAGAACGCTGACAGAAAGGGTCCTCATGTTGAAGCAGATCGTCACACAGACCAGCTCGACTGAGACTGAGCTTTCCTCTGTCTCTTACAGTAATCCACCGCTCGTATGACACATGAGAGAGAGGGGAGGGCATATTCAAATGAAGGTGGGAAGAAACTATTACAGTTTTCGTTAGTATTTTGAAATATTCTACTTTTAATTTTACTTAAAGTTGTTTTATTTTAAGTTGTAGCTCATGTTTTGTCATTTTGTTTATGTATAAATATGTTTCTATTTTATTTGTTTTATAAAGTTTTAGCTTTTAGCTTTAATTAATTTATTTTATTTATTCAGTTGTTTTAATACTTTTAGGCCCAGTTTCACAGACAGGGCTTGGACTTAAGCCAGGATTAGGCCATAGTTCAATTAGAACATTTAAAAAAAAATTATAATAAAATTAGTGGGATGTATCTTGAGACAAAACAAACAATGATATATTTTAAGTTCAGTCAGGTTATTTTAGTTGAAAGAGCTCAGACTTACATTTTAATCTAGGACAGGCTTAAGCCTTGTAAATACCTTAAAAACTAAAATGGGAAACTGCTGCCCTGAAACCAAATATATATACAGTCATGGGCAAAAATATCAGCACCCTTGGTAAATATGATCAAACAGGCTGTGAAAATTAATCTTCATTGTTAATGCTTTTTATCTTTAATTTAAAAACAACAATCCAACAACTTTAATCTTTTATTGGATAATAAGAATTTAAAATGGGGGGAGATATCATTATGAAATAAATGTTTTTCTCTAATACACATTGGTCACAATCAACTTAAAAAGAGACTTAAAATTGGGATTTTATACCATATTCAGAACTTTTATTATTTTATTATTTTATTTATTCGCTTTTTCTGAAATTATATTCATGGTTTTGTTCAAACATTACGTTAATTTAGCTTTTGTTTACGGTGAAATTAAGTTGTAAAATGCAATTTGACACACTGAAGCGGAAAATGTAACAAAAAAAACTAAAAAAAACTATAAAAAAAAAAAAAAAGACAGATTTAAAAACATTTTGTTTATCACTGCTCAACTGAGTTTACTTAATAGAAATAAAAACAACTTCAGAGACCTTAGTGTTTATTGTGATGTCTTTTTAAGTATCTGTCTTAAAAAACTTACATAGCCTATTACAAACAACATAAACAACAATAATGTCAGCATGAAAGGTATATAAAATGCTCCGCACACCACCAAACAAAATACTATTAAAATTATGTCAATACTGCTTAAATATATTAAATTATTGTTGCTGTTGTTATAATATATACGAGGCATATTCGCCAACTGTAAAAGGAATAGTTAGACCCTAGACCTCATTAACGTCTTTGTATCATAATATGATATTCTAGTATATCAATGAACTCTATTTCAGCAAAACATCCACATGTTGTCTACAAGAAATGCTTAAAATGAAATTAGGAAGGGCAACATAAAATATATTCTGTGGCAAGTACAGTGTGAATAGTAAATAATGAGAAATATTCTGGATCAGGACACACCTCATTTCCAATAATGGCAGCTGGCGTTATCATAGGATCTTATCAAAGTGATTGCATGCCAACACTGTACGGTTCCTGAGCACAGAACAAGATGAGCAAGTTGGCACCAGTTAAGGCAGTTTACTTTTAGTCTATTATCTATATATTTACCTTAGCAGTCCTTACAGACCCACCAATAGATGTTGTTATAAAAAAAGAGTTATAGTAGTACTCGTCCCTACAGTACTTCCTGCATTCATTGTTAAGTTTTACAGTTTATTAATATTAATATTCTAATATAATCCGAGTCTACAATGAACTATAGTGGTGCTTAAGCTTCCAGCACGAATCAATTATGCATTTGCAATTTTCACTATTTGCTGCTAAGCAACCCCTTTAAACTTAATAATAATAATAATTATGTTTTCATCATCCCTTTTTTTTTATTTTTATTTTTTATTATTATTATTATTTTATTTTAAAGCTGGCATACGTGTCTTGTGTGTAAAAATAGCAAGACATTCACACCTATTTTTCCATTCCACGGAAGTCACAGGAACTCCTCCAGAAAGCTAACATTTAAAGCTATGCGTGACTAAGAAACCAGCAGCACCTGAGTGTGTTGAAATTATTGGTATTGTATCATCGCTGTTTTTTACCTTCTTTGTTGGAACCATGCACTTACTATAAAACAGGTGTTTTTATATAACCATGGAAAATAATAGTTTTCAATAGTATGTCACAGAACAAAGCAGAACCAGTCTGTCAGCATCTCATCCCCACAGTTTCGTATACTTTTATATTGCATAGTTTTACAAATATCTCATAGCACAATGGACCAATTAAAAAAAAAAAACACACAAATTCTGTGACAAGTTCAGCAATGATTTGTGGAAACAAATAAAAATATGCATTTTTTTAAAATTCTACTTCTATCACATTCATCGATACTGTGTTGTTTTATAAATGTTTGACTTCCTTCTGTGTAATACTAAGAAGAAACAGCTCTAATTAAAATAAAAGAAAGTCGTATGTGAATATATAATGAGAGAACATTCATTGCTGGGTGAGCTGACACACACACACACACACACACACACACACACACAAACAAAAGTCAGTTTTTTGTGATAATGACTTGTTTTGAATGGTCCAGTAGTTTTGTATGTATCAAGCAGAGTTTATGCTCGCTTCTTGTAACAACTTCTCAGAATTTGTTTTATTCTAGTTAACACAAATTTTATTTGCTGAATAATTACCCTCAGTTCATCCACGATGTAGAGGAGTTTTTTCAGATTCGTAGATATTTAGCAGTACATCACTTGCTTAGCAATGGATTCTCTGCAGTGAATGGGTGCCATCAGAATGCATCTGATAAAAACATCACAATAAATCACACCACTCCAGTCCATCAACCAATGTCTTGAGAAAAGTAGTTTTTTTTTTCTCCACACGGCTACTTTTTACAGCTACTTTTTAAAAATTAAAGTGAGAATCGCAAAAGTCATATCACTTTTTTGAAAAAAAATCGGAATTGCACCCATACTGACAAAATCTCAGTATGGGTGGAGGCAGGTCATCCAGTGGTCTCGAACCTAATAGACTAACTAGGGCCTTTTAATAAAAAAAAAACACAAAATCCAGTCCAAGGAGGTACAGTAGGTTTGGAATCTTTCACAGGCCCAAGTGATTGCTAGTGCCTCCTAATTTGTGCCTACCTTTTCTCTGCAGGTGTCATACTCCTTGAGATGAAGCATCAGCTGAAACTCTAGTCTGTTGGTCTGACAGTTTAGCCAGTGTTTCGTCCACAGCCGGAAGGATGTGTCTCTCTCTGCAGATATTGTTATTCAAATAAGTTAAATCAACACAGAGCTCTCTAGGATGGCTGTTACCGCAGCTCCAGTGTCTAGCTTGAAAAGAATTTGTTCACCATTAATTGTACTGGGCTTTTGCCAAACATCAGTTGAAATCTTTGACTCTCAAAAACACCTGTCACGTGTCACCTCACGCTGATATATTTCATCCATTCTTTTCTTTGTTTTACAGACGGCTGCAAAATGACATGTTCTCTAGCACTTTCTACATTCAGCCTCCCTTGCTGGACAGTTGTTTAGTGAGTGTGTTTGTGGCTTTCCACATCTGCAACATCCCTTGCTTGCATCATGGTATCCTGTAGAGTCTGATTGCCTTTGTGGTCCTTTTTGCGTGTCCTTTTCATGATTTGGTTTGACTTTATATTTCAACATGTCCATGTTTACCTCATTTGAGTCTCCACTTGCTTGTCTTAAGACCATCTGCTGCTTTTTTATTTCTTACTTTGTTAAGTGTTCAGGATCCAACTGTAATCTCTCTGACAGTCTGTGATCTCTAATTCCAACTACCAGTCTATTTTGTATCATTTCATCTTGAAGAACTCCATACTGACAATTTTCTGCTACAGTAGTTTATGAACATTTCAGCGGACCCTCCCATTTTTTGGCACCTCTTGTTAAATTTAGCCCTCTCATAGATACTTTAACATTTTGCTTGTTTCTCAAACGCTTCTTCAACGTTTTCATATCTTTTCCTTTTTTTAATTGATTCCCACTGCTATGCGGAATCTCTCAAATCTTCTCATTTAATTTGTCCAGCTGCCAAAATCGCTAAAGAAATGTTCAGACGGGCTTATTGAGAACAATGTATCCATCTGAAATACCTTGGTGCTGATTTCTGTTGAATTTCTCTCTTGAGTGTTTTTAACCTTCCCTGGCCAAACTCTCTGTCTGTATCTTGCAGATGCTCTTGCAACTTTTTTTTTTTAAAGGCGCTCACAACCTTTTGCCAAACTAGTGCAGATGACTGTAATCACTTGGAAAGCGAGGTAAGTCCAATTCTGACACCATGTTGTGGTATTAGAAAGGAACGGACAATACACAACATGCTCGTTCATGCAGCTTTTATTGAACTCCTAACTCTACACCTCGCGCCTGACATGCACACATTACACATCCAAACATGCTACTACTACACAGCTTTCATATACACATTGTACACACAAAAAAACAAGAATTAGATGTTTTGTTTCCAGTCGAGGTTTGGAGAAACTTGGTTCATGCCTTTATCACCAGCAGGGTGCATTATTGCAATGGTCTCCTCACTGGCCTTCCCAAGAAGACCATTAGACAGCTGCAGCTCATCCAGAACACTGCTGCCAGGATTCTGACTAGAACCAGAAAATCTGAGCACTGGCTTCCTATGATCTGTAAACTGATTGCACTATATTTTATGTATAGACAATTTCTATTTTTAACTGAATACAAGTTTTTAAAGGTTTGGTTTTATTATTTTTTCTTTATCTTATGATTATTCTTTTTATTTCCTTTTATGTACAGCATTTTGAATTACCATTGTGTATAAAAATGCACTATATAAATAAATCTGACTTGCTTTACTACACACTATAGATGTGATTCACCTCATGTATGTGAGTGTGTTACATTTCCAGTCCGCCAATCTGGTTTTGCCTGTTAAAGGTAATTGTTTTGACACATTTTCATTTTGCTGTTGTTCAGCGATGTCATGGATGATTGGGTGGTGCTCGGGTGATTTCAGATTTGATAATATGGGACCTTTATATTGTTTGTATGCCTTATGTGCGCTCGACTTCATGCAGCGCCACAAGAAAATGAACGCCCCCTTACAAAACAATGCGAGCAAAACAAGAGCAGTCACAGAGGCCAGGTGCTGCAGTTGCTCAAAATTGGCTGTGAAAGCCTTGATGACGACACACTTTAGTCTCAGTGGTCAGATTATTTTCTTAAAAAAGTTCCTGTATGCAATTAATCTTTATATCGAAAATGTCTGATATTCAACCTAAATGAATTAAATGAAAATGAAGATTAGGCGATGCGAGAATTTTAATTGCATCCGGTTCTTCCACTATTCAATTCAATTCGATTTTATTTGTATAGCGCTTTTCATGATACATATCACCACTTCTACCACAAAAGACTTCTTTGTAAGCAATCTTCCTGATTTGTCTAAATTCCTCAGTATTATGATTTTATCACATACACTGGTGTTATGTTACCTGTTTAACACAAGCAGTCAGTGTAGCTTAATTTTTAACAGAAAAACATAACCTCTACACACAACTTTAGATAGGACCAAGAAACAGAGAAACCTGTAACAGGGAGCTATAAGTACTGAACCAAACTAATGGAATTAATGGGATAATTAACAAACACAGGTGGAAACTAATGAACTATAACAAGGAGAGGAACAGGAAGACCAAATAAGGGCAACTAAGGGGAATTGAAATTGTAACTCAAAGCAGGTATTGCACACTTTGTAATTAACATATGAGGCATTTTGAATAAAAAATTACATTAAAAAACTATCTTGATACTATATACACACATTACAGGGTTCTCAATATGCGGTCCTGAAACAGCAGCCGCCATTACATCACCCGGTCGCTAGATGGCGCTGTCA
>JAUCMT010000054.1:2337729-2353800 GCA_032357475.1 Enteromius thamalakanensis | reverse complement strand
TCGGGTATCGGCAGATATACAAAGCCCAGGGATCGTATCGGTATCGGGACTGAAAAAGTTGGATCGGTGCATCCCTACTTAAAACTCAGCATTAAAATAATGTATTGCTTTTATTCAGCAAGGATGCATTAAAATTGACATTAAAGACTTTCAAAATGTTGAAATTTGAAATGTTGCGGTGAACTTTCTGTTCATCAGAAAAATGACACACAATCACAGTTTGCACAAAAAATATGAAGCAGCACAACTGTTTTCAACATTGGTAAATAATCAGAAATGTTTTTTTAGCAGAAAAATCTGCATATTATGATTTCTGATGGATCATGTGACACTAAAGACTGGAGTAACGAGGCTGAAAGTTCAGCTTTACCATCACATAATTAAATTACATTTTTCACAGTATTACTGTTTACTGTAAGTTAAATAAAATAAATGCAGCGCTGATGAGCATAAGAGACTTTCAAAAACTGTACAAACCCGAGCTAGTGTCCTTGCTGCTCAGCCAGTGATTTCATATTCACTATGAATTTTTTTATTTATTTATTTTTTCTCAAAAGATTCCTTTGAAAGGTTCCTGATTCCTGAAAGGAAGAGACCAAAGCTGCATAACATCATGTTTAATGATTTAGAACAAATTCAAATGAGCTGAGAGATAACCAAGTAAACGGATGCAGTTTTATATTTGTGCCCTACTACCGAATCACACACTGAGGATTATAGGATATTATAAGAAGCAATGGATACTGCCTAAAACCTACATGATGAAAGCATATTATCAAACAAGCTGTTGAGCAAACAGTGAATTTGAATGCTCTCTGGTGCCTTCCTACTACTTTTAGAGTTTTTCAGGCCTCTATACAGTAGTCAACAATCAAAGTGGATCAAAATCTGTCATTCAAATCTGTCCTAAAATCAAAAACAATACCTTTTCTTGTCTTAGGACAACTTTGAAAGGTTTTGATCCCCTTCGATTGTTGACTACTGTACATTTTTGTCTGCCCAGTCCTATAATAATTTTTTTTTTACTTTACCAGGAGCCAACATGACTTGAACACCCAAAAGAGTCTCTCCGACTCCTGTAAAGATGAGCAGGTGTTCCTGCAGCGATATTACCCATCATTAGCCTCCCGCTGTGGCTCGCGTTACCTGGCTCGCACCCTGAGCCGACTGCTCATGCATCACATCAGAGACTGTCTCCCGGAGCTCAAGACGCGAGTCACGGTGCTCACCGCCCAGTACCAGTCCCGACTCAACAGCTACGGTCAGCCTGTAGAAGACCACAGCGCCACCTTGCTGCAGATCGTCACTAAGTTTGCCACCGACTACTGCAACACCATCGAAGGCACTGCCAGACACATCCAGACCTCTGAATTGTGAGTAGCTGCACCCTTACGCCCTGTTCACCCATGCATGTCGTCAGAGGCTGGCGACGAGGTTGCTAGTGGGCGTTAATTTCTCCTCCAATACTGATGGAGCAGAAAAAATGGAGTATGATCACATGAGCACTATCGTCTTCTTCCCTATTGGCTGTCGCTCCCAAAAGTCGCTCTTCATTTGCATAAAGTTGAGAGATTTTGAACTTTTTCCGCATCGCTGGACACGCCCACATCCAGTCGCCAATGGTCGCTGACGTCCGTTGTCACTCTTGTCGCCAGATATCGCCAGCTCTCCATTGAAATGAATGGGATCGTGTCGCTTTGTCGCTGCTAGTGTGAACGGGGCTTTTTGCTTTAGGACTTATTAAAAAATTGTTTATGGTAGTAAACAGTTGCTCTTAAAGGGATAGTTCACCCAAAAAATTTATATTCTGTCATTTTCTAGTCAGTTATTGGCTTGAAAAAAGTTAAAGTCAAATGAAAGTCAATGGCTTCCGTCAACTGTTTGGTAATTTGTATAAAATAAAATAACTTATACAGGTTTGGAACAACTTGAGGTAAATAAACAATGACAGAATGTTTTTTTGGGGTGAACTGTACCTTTAAGAGCAAATGTATGCTACCAAAAACAGTATTTCGAATCATTAAAGTGTTTGTTTCCCAAAAGCAATCCAGCAAGTACTTTCACTACCAACATAGTTCAACAATTTGATATTTCACAAAACTATAGTTAAAATTAACATCGCTAAGAGCATCACAGACTCACATGGTCATAACTACAGCTCTTAAGCTAACATAAGAGGGATCAAGTGACGATTCAAACATTGAATGAAGCAAAAACTAATGAAGTGACACCTCAGATGCCACATTCTTCACAGCAGCATCAAACATTTGAAAGTACAGCTTCTTCTTTACTCAGGAAACACTAAAACATTAAAGGCTTATGCAGAGAAGTCTAGCATTGGGTGTCTATTGATAATGTCAATAGCATAGTACTTAATCTTCTATAACATATTTTTGACCAAGTGTATTTAACGAGTGTCCATATACAATAAACTTTATAACCTGTCAGTTGATTAAAACGTAATTCAATGCCCTTCTTGTATCATATTCGGTTAATCTAATGACGAAATGTATGTTAGTATGAGGGTCAGTGGGGCGGTTAAAGGAATAGTTCACCCAAAACTAAAAATTCGGTCATCATTTACTCACTTTCAAGTAGTTCCAAACCTGTATGAATTTCTTTGTTTTGCCGAACACAAAGGAAGACATTTTGAAGAATGTTTGTAACCAGGCAGTTGGTCACCATAGTTTTTTCCTACTCTGGAAGTCAACAGTGACCAAAACAGCCTGGTAACAAACTTTCTTCAGCCTTTGAGGCCACTTTTTTCCCCTCACGGTTGTAAGCAGTCTGTGTAGAATAATGTTTTTTATTTTTAATTGGTTTTTCATGACTATTGTCCACCCACAAATTATGTTTTTGCCCATTTTCTTTTGTGGCTTCACACAACGAAAAAAATTAATAATACAGGCAGTAGACACTCCATACCTTTCAAGTTGGCATGAAATTAAAATTTACTAATTTCAAAACTATTATTTTTTAAGATCTTGATGTGAATGATTTATCCATATGTTTCATTGTTCAATTTTTTTTAAAAATCATTTTCAGGGTTCATGACTTTAAATTCAGTTTTCATCAAATTTAAGGGCAAAAGTCTTAATAGTTTAGCACAAGTATTTATTATCATTTAAATAGAGCTTTTAACCCAAAATTAAAATTGTCATATTTCATTCACCCTCCACCAAACAGTTGATGTTAGCCATTGATTTGCAAGGTACTTTTTCTATACAATGGAAGTCGATGACTGTCATCAACTGTTTGGTTACAAACGTTCTTCCAAATATCTTTCTTTTGTGTTCAAAACACATACAGGTTTGGAATAGGTAGAGGATAAGTAAACTGAATTTACATATTTGGGTGAACTGTCCCTTTAAACTTGGGGACTAAAAGAAACAGGAATCCCATTGAGAGGTAAGTAAAGCCAGCCACTTATGCTTGAGCTTGTGATCTGAGAAAGCTCTTGCCATTAATGTGAGCAATAGTGATCAGACAGTCAAAGAACGGCTCATAACCAGTGTTGGAGGTAACGCATTACAAGTAACGCGAGTTACGTAGTAATATTACTTTTTCCAAGTAACTAGTAAAGTAATGCATTACTTTTTAATTTTGGAGTAATTTAACTGAGTTACTTTTTCAAAAAAGTACAGTTACTTTGTTTTCTTATTTATTGACTGACGAGTCTCATGATGCCATGTTGGTAGAAATCTGAAATTCAGAGCATTGTGTGCGGTGTGTGAATACTAGGGGTGGGCATAGAAATATATATTTTTTTAATCTAGATTATTTTAGAATAAAATGGCTGATTTGAATTCTGCCAACGCGATATGCCACAGATCCTCTTACCATGCGCACGTTTAATATATTTTGATATATAAAAGAAATAAATGAATACAAATAAAGAGCCAGGTCACGTAAACTGTTAAGACTTTTTGCTTTTGTAATATCAGTATCAGGTAAGACTAAATGTGAATGTGAATTAATTAATCTTCACTCTCAAAAAATGTATTTAGTATTCATCAAAAATAATTTAAATAAACTCGCAAACCCGCAATAATTAAGTTACACAAATGTATCTAATCTTATTTTATAAACCAATATCTTTGCTGCTGACCTTTGATGATTCAGTTCAACCAGACTTACAAGCAAAAATGAAGAACTTTCTCCTGTATTCTACTTTACAGATGTGAACTTACTTTTTCTTTTATTTGTTTATTGGTGACACTTTTTGGTGTGCTTTTACATTTGCTATAAATAGAACGTCTTACTGTTTATTAAAAACAAACACTTAACCTCTGCCCATATTTAAAAAAAAGTAACGCAAAAGTAATATAATGCATTACTTTCCATAAAAAGTAACTAAGTAACGTAATTAGTTACTTTTTTTAGGGAGTAACGCAATATTGATATATATTACTTTTAAAAGTAACTTTGCCCAACACTGGCTGTTAAGAAATATTGCGCATAAAAAGAAGGTGTGATATATGAATGGCTGAAATATACCTCAAATACTCTTAAAAAGTGTGCTTGTATGCCGTCAGAACCCGGAAGTAATTCGCTTTCCTCTGGGGTTTTCAGTTCATCAGTAAAATAAAGCCTGCTGCACATTTTCCAGGTAACAAAACTAAAAAATGCTATTTTCTTCGTCAAACTACATCAAAACCCTTGTCAGACCAACAGAATAACCCAAAATGTTGTCCAAACTAGTTAAACATAGTTTTCTGAACAAAGAACTTTATGTCCAGGCTTCATGAGTTCCCAGCGTGCATTGCAGCATGAATAAATTATGCAGTTACTGTTATAGGATTATTCTTTTTCTGTTTTCTGACTTTATTTAGACTTTTTTGATTTTTTATCCTTGTTGTTAGTTATTTGTTGTACTGTGATGTAAAGAGCTAATTTTCTTTTACATTCATTGGTTGTCACCATCAGTGTTGGGGGGAATGTGAGTTAGTAATAATATTACTTTTTCCAAGTAACCAGAAAAATAATGCATTACTTTTTAATTTAAGTTAAAAAAAAAAAAAAAGTAATCCTAGTTACTTTGTTTTTTTATTTATTGACTGACAAGTCTCCTGACTCTGATGTTAGGAGAAATCTGAAATACAGACTAAATTCTAAATTCTAGACTAAATGTAAATGTGCATTAATTCATCTCACTCTAATTTAGTATTCATCAAAATGAGTTACAATAAACTAATTTATGATGCAAATGCAATAATTAAATTACACAAAAGTATCGAATCCAATTTTATTAACTAGTGTCTTTGCTGCTGACCTTTAATGATCCAGTTCATTATTACTTACTTTTCAGAGAGCAACGCAATATTGTAATGCATTACTTTTAAAAGTAACTTTCCGCAACACTGGTAACCGTTCTTGAGGTTAGTGGGTTTACTTTTGAGGCCTAGAACATGTTTAACTACTTGTGTCCTATCTCTGTTAATCTCTTAGTGTTGTAAGCGGTCTTACATACAAAAACAATGTTGTCTACTTATAAGACTAACTTACCCATTAAAGGAATGCTCCACCTTTTTTAAAAAACAAACACAAAAAGTGTAACTCAGACCCGGGGATCAGCTGAAAGGATTCAAAAACAGTGAAACTCAAATGTTGAACTTTGGGGGAGATGAAGAATGAGCCTGTTTTCAAAAAAGGTGAAGTGTTCCTTTAAGTTTTGTCTTTTGTTATTACAGTGTGTGCTAAACAGAACTTGATGATACTTTGCCGTTTTACAACATAAACTATTCAAATTCACATTTGCTTCAAAATTGATATTTAGAGGTGTGCGCAGTGTAAAGACACATATAGGTCACATATACAGTAGGCTTTATTTTAAACCTCATGGGGGAAAAAAGAGACTCTTCTGGATTCTGACGCCCTGCCTGCACTAGTATAGATGGATATATGTTGAATGACATTATGTAAGTAAATATACCATGCGTTTACACAGTGCAGAATGTTTACTACGCCTAGAGTTTCTGTGGAAGTCCAGATTACTGTGCGCCTTCAGACAAGTGAAACCTGCTCTAATGTGTATGTTAGCTTATTTTATAGACTGCTCTGAACACAGAACTCATGTCAAGGAACACCTTGGGCAAAATGCAAACGTTAGAAGTTGTTTTTTACAGCCCTTCCCCTCCCGCAGTCTGTGATGCCCCCAGGTGTTTCTATACGTCTCTGTCTGACGGATGCTGTCACTCACCATGCTCATCGCTCCTCCACCACTCGACATTTCCTGGAAGTTATACTGCAGAGAAAGCAAGTAGAGATACTTGTGACTATGATCTATGATACTTTGTATTATTATTATTTGAATTAAGAGTTAGAGTCTTGAATAGAACAAACAGAACACAATGAAATCTCATGGCAACTGCCGAGTATTTTACATTTTGCCAAATTGACACTGATTCCAGATATCCCGAGAGGATAGGCAATATCATTTATTTTATTCCATTTCCTGAATCCGAACAAAACAGAGCAAAATGCATTCAACCTCAATCCAAATGAAGACAACATGTTCACTTTCTATGTTGTCATGACCGACTGCATGGTGATCTTTAAACCCTTATCCACCGTGTTTATTTTTAAATATTTTAGAAATAACTACATCAAATATTTAACTCACATTTGGTGGCCTTCTGTTTCCAAAAGTGCACAAAAACATTGTGGGACAAGGTTTTCTCACTGGATCTGTCATTGCTAGACAGTAACCAAATTATTTGTTTGTCTAAGGAAGCAACAGTAACTAACTTACTAACTAACAGTAACTTACCTCCACTCACTGTTACCAATCTACACTCCCTCCAGAACTCTGAGATCCCCCAGTGAGCGACGCCTTAGGGCTGGGCGGTATATGCCGCACGATATATTATGCGCATCTCATCAGTGAAGCCGGTTCTTTGATTAGCGCTAAATCTACGTCACCTGTATTTAGAAGGAACGCTAGCTTATACACAGAGCCATAGATTGCTGAGAAGAGTTTGAGTTTCGCGGGTGATTCAACGTGCAGCTTGTCAGCGATCTACGGCACAAAATCTCTTTCCAGAACTTTCTCTTACACCGTTCCTGGCTGGTGGAATGACCTTCCCATCACTATCAGAAATGCCAACTCCCTTACAACCTTTAAACAACTTCTGAAAACCCATCTCTTTCAACACTATTTGCCATTAAAATAAAAATTATTAAAAAAAAAAACCTTAACCCTACTCTTTCTTTCCCTTTCTTTGCCTGCACCTATTTGAACATTGCCTGTTGTACGGTATTATGAGCACTTCCTTAACAACTTAAGTTGTTTTTGCCTCTGTATGACTAATAGCTTGTTGTTTTTTTCCCACCTGTAAGTGGCTTTGGATAAAAACGTCTGCTAAATTTAGAAATGTAAATGTAACGGGTCGGGCTTCTAATTTATATGACTTTGTAAAATCTCATTTGTACGTTTCTGTATGATCTTCTTACACCCTATGGTTGGTTATTATCTTTGTTGTATGACTTATATTGTACCTGCATGAAAAATTGTAGCCATGCAGTTCCACTAAAAGTTCTAAATGTGCCCTTATTCCCTACGCGTCATTATCGGTCATAATTTCAAGGCAATATCTAGGAAAAGCTAACAAGTCTCAACACTCCTTTTGACTTGAGATCATTTCTTTATGGCAGTGTCTGGGCAATCTGATCCAAGCAACTTGATAATGCACATACAAAAACTAAATACACTGCTTAAAAAAGGGAAAACTAAAATAACATCCTAGATATGAATGAATATTCTTAGTAAATACTTTGTTCTTGACGTAGTATGTGCTAACCACAGTGAACAGTGTATATATGAAATATACATTTTTAATATATTTAAATCCATTTAGCAGATTTGTGAAAAATGTGTGCTGTGTTTTCTGGACGTTGCACCACAGGTTTTAGTCAGTTTTTCCTTAAATATCAGCAGAATGATCTAGCATTAAATCTTGGCAGTCAACACATTTAGTTTAAATTTGACACTCACCCCTGCATGGCTTCTTATCGTACCATTCCTGTACCCATCAGTAAGTGCATACTCAGGCTGAAACAACAGAAATAAGGAGACAGTAGCTTGTTATTAACTTATGAGATGTGGAGAGCTACTGTATGTTACCTAAATTATTTTATAACAGTTAAAATCCAAACAGTTACTAATCTCTCATTATAATAATAGACCAATTTCAAAAAAAATAATTTAAAAAAGTAAAACAATGATGTCGGATCATTTTGAAGGAGTATGTATATAATAATACAGTATACAATATAATACAGTATTGTGCAAAAGTCTTAGGCCACCAGTATATTCAACAACAAAAATGGTTTTAAGTGGGTTATTTCTATCTTTTGCAGAAGCGTGTCAGTTGGAAATGATATAAATTGTAATAACACAGCGAGATTATTGTCTGACAACAGCCAGTGCTCCACACAGAGATCTGATCTGATCATCATCAGTCTGTCTGGAATCACATTAAGAAACAGAACAAACTGAGACAGACTCAATCCAGAAGAACTGTGACAACGTCTCCAGTAATGCACTGCAGTACTGTATATGTAAAGTATATAAAAGTAGATTTTTATTTTTTTTTCACTAGATAAGACCCTTTTTAGTGTAGAGCCGAATTAGACGATGTGAATTAATGCACATTCACATTTAGTCTAGAGCTACACTGTATTCACACAGCACACAATGCTGTATCTCTTCTTGATCACAAATTAGACAGGAGACCAGACTTTCGGGAGATTTAATCTTAATTTGGTGCATTTCGTGACTGAAATAAAACTACTTTTTTGATGTTCATTCATTTTAATTTTGTGCTTCATGTAAATATGAAAAGATGATGGGTTCAAATCTTTGAACTGAGGCAATACAGTGATCTGTCACGACACATTAAAGAGCCACAAAACGGTATTTATAGTTATTATTTATTTAAAAATGTTTAAAAGCTGAGAGATCTTGATTTATATCAGGGGTAACCTGATCTGTCTTCTCTGTCGGTGTGTTGTCAGTTTTCTCTTTGCTCTTTGCTCTGCAATGTATTCTTACTGCGTGTGTAGTGTGAGAGCGGCATTGTTTGTTGGTCATGGCAACAGTAACTAAGGAGGGCGGGTCTTTGCGAACGGGTCAGGGTTAGATTTGAGTAGCATTTAGGCAGTTTTTTAATTAAACTTGGCAACCCTGTTTATATTAAATGCATATTTTGAGAAAACAAAAGTATTTTTTCGCCTTGCAAACATTTAAACCTATTGTAGGAGACTCCCCAAACTAGCAGTCATTAGAGTATTTGTAGACTGCTTCAAATCTTCCAACACTTTATTTTGATGGGTCCATATTCAACATAGTATATGTCAACTTATTCTACTAACCCTAACAGTCTACTCTGAGAGTTAGTAGACATGTAGTTACAAAGTTACTAATAGTTAGTAGAATGACTAAAGTGGACTATCAAAATCAAGTGGATTGTTTCTCATGCCCACGCATTTATTCGATCCAAAATTTATTATAAAATGTATTCCTGTGATATAAAGTTACATTTTTAGCATCTTCAGTGTCATGATCCTTCAGCTATGATTGGGCTATTTGATCAATGTGCGGTTAACAACCTGCTGTTATGTGTTACAGACAGCGTGTAGCAACATGTAGCACTTTCCTATTCATCACAGGCATCCTGATCCAAATTTTGTGCCAAAATGCGACAACATACTTGTCTAAACATAAGGCTTTTAACCATGTAGGCATTAGGCCAATGAGAAAAAAGAGAAGTAAAACTGGTATCTACCGGTGCAGAAGCAGTTTTAACGTTTTCCTTCCGAAATACTGGCTCTTGCTGAGGAGAAAGAAAAAACAATCACAGACAACATTATGATTAAACAGAAGCATGCTGCTTGTAAAACAGGATCAGGCTTTATATGCAAATATCAGAGCAAACACTTTGGAATGTCCTGCAACATCTGTAGTCAAAGCTAAATATTTTCTTTATTTACATTTTTCGCATTTAAAATTACCAAGTTATAAGATTTAAGTTAATTTAGACTGAGAAATATCAGTCTGTGGGGAAAACCCCCCAAAGTGATATACAGTTATATAATGTATATGTGAAAAATGTACCACACCCAAATGCAATACAAGACACACAAACAAGAGACATCATTAAGTAATAGAGTACTACTTCCTATTAAGAATTGAAGCTCAGGCACCATCTAGTTTCTGCAGTTCCTACTAAATTCATATCTCTCAACAAGACTGACAGTTTTGAGTACCTTATAGATTGAGCCTCCTCCTTCTTCATTGTATGTGACAAGGGTTTGGTTGCCCTCCTCCTGCATGTTTAGAGGAATGTGTTGAAAATTCTTGCTTTTACAGTCACAGATGAAACAGAAGAGCAGCATCACTGCAAAACGAAAAGGTGCCATTATATAACATACAGAACATTTCATATGAACTACACTCCCACAAAAGTGTTTGTACAGTAAGATCAGTGGAGCAGAGCTGTTGTTGTAAGCTGTATGTGATATTTCTGTCTGTCGGTTGTGTCTTTGAGACTCACAGGCCAATAGGAGAAGTCCAACAAACAGAAGGGCGATGCCTGCTGGACCCAGCCTTGAGGAGAGAGGAAGACGGCCACGGCACGTGTTGATCACTGTGCATTCACACACAACCACCTGAAGAACATCTTCTCCTTGCAGCCCCTGCTGATCCTGTATCTTCAAAGGAACTGAGTAGTTTCCATATGGCAGACTCGTCAAACTTATCAGAGAGGTGTTTCTACCTGTGACAAAAATTAATAAAGAAAATAACAATAATACTAAATTCTTAAATATAATGGTAACACTTAGGCTCTCTTAATTAGTTGCTTTAAGCATGCAATTACTAATACATATAGCCTACAAATCAACTACCGCACTAATTATTTACAAGCAGCAAATTAGGTATTTATTGAGAGAAACGTTGTAGTTAATAGTGAGTGTGTTCCCTGTTCTAAAATATTACAAATATCATTAAAATGAAAACTGAAAATATAATAATAATATATACTTTTAATACAATTTAAAATAGTGTCTAAATTTTTAAATTTTTTACTAAAATTATTAACTAGTTTCTTATAATCATGTATGTTACTAGGATATTGGCTGTTTATTAGTACTTATATAAAACATTTTAATGTCTTTTTCTGCATGAACATTAACTTTTAAACTGAGTTATATTATTTTACTTTAGTAAGTAGTTTATTGAGGCAAAAGTCACAGTTAATAGTCAGAATTGGTCTCGAAACTAAAGCTTGAGAAAAAATAAATATAAATTGCAGATACTAAAATTCAAGAGAGTCTGAGTAATTCTCATTCAAATGAATCATGCAAGGAATAATTGACAACAGGCCGCTGAATTATTAGAAAAATAATAAAAATAAAAGACGTTAAACACATAATTCATATTCATTTTTTTTAATTATTCAACAGGTAATAATTCAACAGCCAGTCGTCAACTATTTCGCTTACACTACTGTTGCCACACCTTAAGACATCGATCAGATAAAATATTTCAAGGTATTTGTCTAGTTTTTTGTACTTAAAACACTAATGTGAGTAGGACTATTACTTCTGCATGTCATCCAACATCTCCTTTGTTTTTACAAAAACGTAATTTTAGACCTAGTAACGGAGGCTTGAGCCACTGATAGACTAATGCAGTTAATAACTAAGTTCTGAGTGTGTGTGTGTGTGAAACATTAAGTTCCTTATCTTCACTAACAGTGCCGTTGTTACCTCGCTTGTGAGAAGTCAAGTTGTTTTCTAGTTGATGTTACAGATAACAAGTATGTTAATGTGTGTGTGTCTCTGAGGGAGAGAGAGCGGAAGAGATAGAGTATGTGTTTGTTTATTTTTTTGGCCAGTGTTGGTTATTTTGCTGTTGAAAGCATAGACATCTTTATCTATGGTTGTAAGAACTTAGAAATAATAGAAACCATTTGGCGAAGTGATATAGAACTGTAATGTGGTCATTCACCGCTGTACCAAAATAATTGCGCTGAAGTTTGTCAGCCAATCAGATTCAAGCATTCAGCGTCCCGGGAGTATACGTTTTTATATTTTTACTAAATACAAAAAAAGGACATTATTATTGTGCAACCAACTGATGGCGTCAGACCTGTGGTGGGATCCAGCTTCCAGAGATTCTTCAGATCCCCCTCTCCTCCAAGAGAGAAAGAGAAAGGACTAGCAAACGGAGGGCCATCAAGGTCTGTCGGATTCACATCCACATGATTGACTTTGTTCCCACACATGACCACGTTTTTAGATTCGAGATAGGGAGCGTTATCGTTCAGGTCTCCTAGGTAGACCACTACAGTACATGTTCCCGTAGCTGGAGGCTTTCCTGTGAACAGCATGAGGGGAAAAGTCAGCAACTGTAAAATGACTTTCAATGCTTTTTACACAAGTTTGGATTGTTTTGCACATACTAAGAACAGATAGTTGGGTGCTTACCGTCATCTATAGCATGCATCACAACAGTGTAGGTGCCGTTTTTGATAAATGGAGACTCCCGGTCCATGTTCTTAACTGTGGTGATCTTTCCTGTCTTCTGGTCCACACTCATCCATTTGCCTGGGTCTTGAACTAACTCATATCTACATACACAGACACACACTTTTACTCTCTGTCAGATCACGGTTTAGTTTTCTTTACATCTCTGGAATGTGTGTGTGGACGTGTCTGTAACTAAGACTGTATGTTTCATTTATTGTAAATTTACCTTTTATATAACAGAATTTTATACTATTCATTATATCATATACAATATTGTTATAGAGTTTGTGTTCAAAATTAAATGAACCCTTAAATTTTGCAAGGATGCATTAATCTGATTCAAAATGACAGTAAAGAGTCAAGACTTTAATATTATTTTTATATATACATACACACACACACTTTTATAAATATAATATAAATATATTTTAAAAAATTACTTAGAGAATCCTTATATCTTGTTTCTGCTTTAAAAATAATCAGCAATGTTTCCTGAGTAGCAAATCAGCATATTAGATTGATCTCTGAAGGATCAAGTAACACTGAAGAATAGAGAAAAAAAGCAAAAAAATCAGCTTTTTAAACTGTAATAATATGTGATTTTTTTTACTATATTTGTAATCAAATAAATGATCGATGACACTTTAGAATCTGGAATATTTAATCACTATTAACTACAACTTTTGCCTCAATAAATTCCTAATTTGCTGCGTAGTAGTAGTTATCACAGCAGATATTAAGTTTAAGTATTGGGTATGATCAGGGATGTAGAATAAGGTCATACAGAATAAGGCATTAATATGTGCTTAGTTACTACTAATAAAGAGTCTCTACAATAAAGTGCTACTGCTTTAAAAAATGTCAAATTAAAAACTCTTACCAGCCCTCACAAGTTTGAATGATTGTGCATATAAACTAAAGGCTAGCATACAATTTTAGATAATATGTTTAATTTAGTTTTTTGTTTTTTTATAAAAGGTGTTTTGTAATTATGTGTTTCAGTGTGTAATTAGAAATGTTGTATTTGTTGATTTTGTTGTATAATAATGAAATTAAGTAAAAATATTATTATAGTAATATATTATGTATTTTTACATTTTAGAATATAGTTTGATTTGATTATAAAATAAAATCAGCATAAAAATAAAAATAAAATAAATAATGAATGGGTAATTTGCTGCTGTGCAGTTCAGCCACACCTGAGATTGTTGACATCTGAGTCCTCGTCTTTGATATCGGGTACAAACAACACCTCTCCCAGAGGTCCGTTTTCATTCCGGTAAACCTTTTCAATTTGGTTTTTGAACACAGGGGGATCATTCACATCAATTACTTTCACTGACACTTTGGTGGTATTCGGCTTTGGCTTGGGTCCTGTTACAGGCTTTCCATCAACACACTGAAACAATTTCTCCTCGTTCTCCACTGCTACCTCCAGCTCTGTGACCTCAGTTTTCTCGAAATTCTTCCCCTGTGAAAGCACAAGCACACTGAAAGCTGTCCCATGTTTTTTCTTCAATACCAACATTACTCCAATATCGTCTTTTGTGGTCAGCAGAAGAAAGAAACTCAAACGTTAGTGTGATTAAATGATGACAGATCTTTCATTTTCAGTGAAGTAGTCCTTCAAGCTTTTCTAAGCGTATGAAATATGTCAAGAAAAAAATTTTGCTTACCTTGATAACAGACAGCACGCCTTCATTAGTTTTGGGGTCTGTCACAATCTTATAATTCCCTTCCTCATTGCCCTTCAGGATGGTGAATACTGCTCTTGAAGCCGGCGTGTTTGGTGTGTCCTTGTCGTTGATGCCGATTCTAAGGATCTCCTTTAATTCCATTTCCATCACTTCAGTGTTGTACTATCACACACACACACACACACACATATTAATTTAGATTAAAATATATCATATCAGATCCCATTCTTTAATATTAAAAAAGCTTAGTATTTATAAAGGGTAAACAACAAATGTGCTCTAGTGTGCGTTTTCGTGGTTATTTTACAAAGTGTAATGCACCTCTCTAGTGTCCTCAGAATGTGTATGTGAGGTTTTAGCAAAACATACCCTCCAGATCATTTATTTTACTTTATTTAAATGCCTATTTGGCATTGAATGATCTGTTAATGTTACTAGCAAAATGATTACAAATATGTTAAAAGAATACAAAAAGACAGAAAGTTACAGTATAGCCAGTAGTATCTATACTTCCAGATAAGTTTTATCTGGGAAGCGTGTCATTTCTGTGCCTAGCAGCATTTAATGGTTTTGCTATATTAGTGGTGTTAGCCCAAAAACAAGTGGGCTGCCAACCTGAATGTTTACAAACCTGAACTCACACCATTGGCTGATGCAGGGTGCTATATCATGCACCACACATTCAGTTTCCATTTTATCCACAGATCAACCTACACATGGCTTTCTTATAGTTGTGTGCATATGAAATGGATAGTTGACTAGCCTGACTCACCGTGGTCGAACTGAATTCTGGGGGATGGGTGTTGGAATCAGTGATGTCCAGAAGAACTGTTGCAGTTGAAGACATTGTAGGTGTTCCTAGATCCCTCGCTTCAACAAGCACTTTATATAGTTTTGCTTTCTAAAATACGGGAAGACCGAAGAGATGAGAAACTATGAAAAATGCTGAGAATGTGCAGTCGACATTAGTTACTCACATCATAATCGAAGCATCCCGTGAAAGCGAGCTGTTTGACTGTAGTGGTACCAGGTAAGTCCTTCAGAGTAAATTTTGGTGAGGCAGGTTCTTGAGACACCACTTTCATGGTGAACTGGGAATTAGGAGTATCCTTCTGATCCGAGTCAAAAGCTTGTAACGTTGCTTGGACTATGCCTGTTAAAACAATGATGCTTAGATAGAGAAAACTATCTGCTTGCTGTTTATTTTTAACAGTTTAGTTTTAATAACCGGAAAGTACATTTTGACTTTTAAACATGTTAGTATGTAGGGGGTAGGGCTGCATGATAATCATCGCGCGATATGTAATGCACATCTTGTCAGTAAAGCTGGTAATAATACAGGCTCATCCGGATACGCATCTTCTTGACCGTTAGTAATTATATCACTCCGCTGTCGTTGATAGTTTAGCGCCATCCTGTGGCTTAAGAATGGAGGACTTCAACATTAATTTCAACATGTATGGGAAAAGCAAAAGCAGTGGATTCGGCAGTTGATAGAAGATGACTCGACTAACGAGTTTATTTTTATTATTGTATTATTTATTTATTGTTTTATTATTTATTTTTGGGGCAAGAAACCGTGTAATAAGCGGGATAACGTCCAGCTAGCAGGTTGTTATCGCAGAATAAAACCCTTCAATACAACATATCTGTGATAACAGCCTGCTACCTGTACATTATCACTTACTTGTCCTACACATAACGTTATGATGACAGTACTACTGTAAAAAAATGTTGTGAATTCTTAGGGTTTCGATGATGTTTAATGTTAACTATCTTTTAATGGAACCATAAAACCTTATTTACTCTGTTTGTATCGGTGAGGCGTCTGTTACTCATTTTC
>JAUCMT010000054.1:2268506-2286522 GCA_032357475.1 Enteromius thamalakanensis | reverse complement strand
AGCTCCAGCCTGGATCAAGAACACTTAAGAAGAGATGATGCCAACCCCACAGAGGACTTCAGATGATGCCAACCCTGTAACAACACACAGCACTAACAAACTCTTCAAATGTTCCTTGTCTGTCTGTTTGATTGTGTCAAATGGATCTTTATCTCACATCTGTACACGTACAAACTCCTACTACATATACTGTAAACATTACTTTGTTGTAAAGCTGCTTTGCAATGATATGTATCATGGAAATTTGAATTGAATTGAATTGAAGATGAAACCAAAATAAAACTTTTCGGTAAAAACTCAACTTGTGGTGTTTGGAGGAGGAAGAACACCACACCTCCTGTGAAGCACAGGGGGGAACATCATGCTTTGGGGCGGTTTTTCTGCAAAGAGACCAGGACGACTGATCCGTGCAAATGAAAAAAATTAATGGGGTCATGTTTTGTGAGATTTTGAGTGAAACCTCCTTCCATCAGCTGGGCATTAGAGGGCTTTCAGCATGACAGTGATCCCAAACACACCGCCTGGCAACGAAGGAGTGGCTTTGTAAGAAGCATTTCAAGGTCCTGGAGTGACCGAGCCAGTCTCCAGATCTCAACCCTATAGAACATCTCTGGAGGGAGCTGAAAGTGTTGTCCAGCGACAGCCCTGAAACATTACCGCTCTAGAGCAGATCTGCTGGAGGAATGGACCACAATACCAGCAACAGTGTGTGAACACTTACAGAAAACCTTTGACCTCTGTCATTCCCAACAAATAACGAAGTATCGAGATGAAATTTTGTTATTGACCAAATACTTATTTTCCTTCATAATTTGCAAATAAATTCTTTAAATAATCTTACAACATGATGTTCTGGATTCTTCTCTTTTGTCTCATAGTTGAGGTATGATGTCAATTACAGGCCTCTCTCATCTTTTTAAGTGAGGGAACTTGCACAATTGGTGGCTGACTAAATACTTTTTTGCCCCACTGTATCTCAATGCTGAAGTTGTGGTAGAATGTCCTCACTTTAAGGGTTTGGAAATGTGCCAGTGTCTCTTTCTCATGGCCTAAAGGATCCAGAGCTCTCATGAGGAGTATGATTGTCAGCAGGCACCCTGAAACACACACACACACACAACACACTTACTTACAATAGTTTCTTTTGCCAAAGATAAGAAGGCAAATACAATGCAATGTGAAGTATGCATGTACAAAACACACACCCAAATAAAACAAAGCTGACACACACTTACATTTGTTCTGTGGTTCGAGCTCCAGCAGCTGATTGCAGGACTGAAGCTCTGCCTGTAACACTGAGCTTTTCTCAACCGACAACTCACTCCTGCCACACACACACACACACACAAGCATTATTCCCACGTTTTGGTAATAAATGAATCAATACAATCAAACATTAGTAAGGCATTACTCTCCTCGCCACTCCTCTTTCACACATTAAAAATTTGTGTTGCAAATATAAATATATATGTGTTTATATCTCTCTCAAGCACACTTTAAGAATCCAATTACAAAATGAATTCATATATACAGTACTGTGCAAAATACGTCTCCAAGAAAAAAAGCTACCTGGAAAGCTCCAGAACTGTTCAAAGTTTTAGACACTTCTGTAAAATTAGGATGCTTTCAAAAATAGATTTAGATGAACGTCTATTAACTAAACCAGATCAATATTTGGTAGTACTGCTTTTGGTAAAACAGCTTCTGTTCTGAGGTACACATGCCCATAGTTTTCCAGGTAGGTTTTTTTCTTCATCTTAATTGTTTGTACTCCGTTGACTGTAACAGTTTCATCCTCACCTCAACCAAAGCCCTGCCCTCTAAAAGAATGTGATCAAGGCATGCATTCACCTTGGCATCATCTCAGTAAGCTTCTTCAATGTCACGACATCTATTCCTGCCCAGAGTTGCAATACATTTTTCCCCAAGATCTTGTATTAACTATAGGAGAGTAGGACCTCTCAGTGGGGTTTAGGTCTGAACAATTTCAGCCCAAAGAATACTTGCATTGTCATCTTGGAGTACGCCCATGCAATCAGGGCAGAAAAACCCCATTGATGGAATAACCTGGTCATTCAGTACAGCCAGGTACTCAGCTGACCTCATTCTTTGGGCACATAATGTTGCTGAACCTAGACCTGACCAACTACAGAAACCCAAATTTATAACACTGCCCCCACAGGCTTGTACGATGAAGAAATAAGGTAAAAAATAAATGCAGATTATTAGACAACGGAAGGGTTTTTTGACCTTGAATGTATGTTAACCTGTTGTTGGAGACAAAAATATGACAAAATATGAACCTTTCATAACCCATAATAGGGGCACTTTACGCTTTTTACCCCCAAATAGCCTGATAAGTGGTTTTCTAAAGGCTTGAGGGGGAGTAAAATTTTCCATTTCATTTGTGGGTGAACTATTCCTTATCATTTAAGCTTAACTTCCTGCCTGCTTAAACATAAGCTATAACCATTTCCAACGGGAGACTTAGTTTGAAGGAGAGATTGGTTTACAACATTAACAATAACCAGAAATGATTCTTGAGCAGCAAGTAACCATTAGAATGATTTCTGAAGGATTGATTTAGTGAAACCTCTCACACTTTAAAAGCGTAGTGTCAGGCTAAGATTAATGGACAGGTAGCCAATGAAATGGCTTAATTTAACTGTTTAATACATACACCGTATTAATGTTAGCGATGATTAGCATTTGATAGATTATTGTGTCAAAACGATTTAACCCAGTCTCTTAACACACACAACAGTACCTGAAAAGCTCCTGATCGGTGGCTGAGTCTCTGCACCAGCTTTCAGCAGAACCTAAAACATGACAGATGTTTACACCTCTCCATCCATCTCCATTCCAGCGGTTTCATCACGTGCGCATGTCTCACCTGTGTAGAGAGCACAGTCTCTGTGTGTGTGCTTCTCTGTCCAGTGGACAGTCAGGTTGTGTTCATTACTCATGTCACTGATGGAGCCGGGAGGAAGATCACACAGCTGACGAAGACAGTTAAAGGTCTGTGTGTGAGTGTATCAATAAATAAAACTACTGATCAAATGCTTTAAAAAAGAAAGGAAATTATATAAACACTATATTATTATATAAAAAGATTCTAATTAATGTCTTTTTTTGTCATACAGGAGAAACACCCACCCCTCAAATCAAAGTCAAAGATGAGTTTGTTTCTTCAGTGGAACATGAAATGAAGCACTTGTTTACCAATGGATGCCCTGCAGTGAATGGGTGCCGTCAGAAAGAGTCCAAAAGCTACTAAAGCTCACGGTCCACAACCAAAGCACAGTTAAAGTCCTGAGAAATAAAAAAACTGTATTCAAGACATTAATCATTATGGCATTTTAAAATTGTAACTGTTGTTTATCCATTGCTAAAATACACCGGAGGAAGCATTATTACAGATTATGGATTTCAAATGCCTTGATGATGCACAGCTTTTGACTTCAGAATTATGTTAACTGATGGACTGGATGTGGAGTGGATTATTGTGATGTTTCAATAAGCTCTTTGGGCTCTCATTCTGACGGCACCCATTCACTGCAGAGCATCCATTCTTCAAGTAATTCTACATTTCTCCAAATCTGATGAAGAAACAAACTCATCTACATCTTGGATGGCCTGAGGGTGAGTACATCTTCATTTTTGGATGAACTACTACTATAAAAAGAAAAACCATGTTATCAGTTTTAAACAGGAGTGAAACTGCTTGGAGAGGCTGAAGTGAAGGATACCCAGACAGGACTGTGACGGAAACGAGGGTGGGCACTTGACCACTCCACCTGCTGAGGCTGCCCATCCAACACCAGCATCAGACCCTCTGACTGAGCCTGAGAGAGAGAGAGAGAGACTCATTCAGTTGTAATGGGAGTAAACAGTGCTGCTGAGCTTCTGTCAGGATTCACTTACATGAACAGGTTTGGAGAAGGCGACAGACACTTTCTCTTCCTCCCGGCTGACATACACACAACTGATCATCTCCTCTCGCTCCGCTAAAAACACACAGAGCAAGGGTGAGCAGACGTGTCTTCCCTTAACAAATATATAGCCATTCTAAGCACACACACACAGACCTCTGCCCAGCAGCCAGCGGTAGTAGAACCAGGCGCTCTGGTCATTGGGGTCGGTGAAGAAGGCATTTTGTGCCAATTCATATTCTAGAGATAAAAGGTCAGAAATGTAAACCTGAGGCAACCTGAGGTCAAATATTTTTGTTAATAATTGTCACATAATAACAATCACATAAAATAATAATAATAAACAAGAAAAAACCTTAGTGAGCTTAAAAGACCAAACTATTGAGTGCTACATAGTATGTACAGCACGTGCTAATGAACTACTGCTGTGCCATAAATTCAGAGATTGAATAAAAAAAATAAAATCCTGGCTGTGCTGAAATGAAACAGCATGTAATGTTAGATAAAGCACAATCTCTGCTGACACACTGTATACTGCTCTAAATGAGTTCACGTACCTTTAAGAAGCTGCTCCTCACAGACTCTGTGTGAGTGCGATGCGGTGGGGGAGGAGCTTGTGTTGGGGGCGGTGTCAGGGGCCTGCTGTGGGTGGAGCTGAGGCAGCAGCGTGCTCCTGTAATGCCAGCTGGAGTAGTTGGAGAAATTGGAGCCGATCAGACGATCAGTGAACTGCAGCTCCTGCTCCACAGAAACACCAGACTGCTTGACCACCGTGCGCCGGTAATCCCAGCAGTGGACTGAGGGGAAATACACAGCAGAACCAGAGAAATATAAAGGTGTGAACTACACAAAGTCCAACGTCATCTCTGTCTGCTTCAGTCTCTCACAGTTGCGCTCGTCCAGGCTGAGGCAGCGGTCACAGAGGCCGAGCTCTCGAGTCCAGTCGGGCTGCGGCAGGCGAGTGTTTACCCAGGTGCGGTGGTGCCAGCAGCCGTAAGATTTGGGGTTGACTTTCAAACAGGCCTCGATAAAGTGCAGCTCAGACTCATACAGCTTCTGCACCTCGTCCTTCTCTCTAGACGATGCCCAAAGAAATATATTACAGTCTTTAAAATATCATTTGGCTCATATTTGATAAGGGGTTAAGTATTATTTTTTATTTGTTTTGATAAGGCTAATAAATGCAATTAATTATAAGAACACTGCTGTATGTAAAAATTCCAAGCTGTCAGATATTTCAAAGACAATTGTTTAGACCAGTATTGTAGATATTTAAACAATATTTATTTTTTTCTGTTAATATTATTTATTTATTTTTATCATTTCTGCATTTAAGCAGGAAAAACTCTTTAAAAGAAAAAATACATGTATTTAATATAAAAAAATATGCTATGAATATAGTCACAAATATTATTATTTTTGTATAAAATATAACAGATTTTTAAAAGCTCTTGGCAGAAAGAAAAATAAAGTTGATCTGTTTATTCAAAAAGTTGATCAAATATTTATTCATTTGATTTTGCATTTAAAACGTGTGATTTTCATCATATTATATATATATATTTAAGTTCAAACAGCAGAAACATTTCTTCATATATATATATATATACAAATAAATGTCAAAATCTAATTGCATTGTCAATGCAGATGGTGCTGACCAACATTAAGAGAGAAAAAAGGTGAAAATAAATGAGCTGTGGGGCTGTAAGAAAACCTAAAAATGATTTCTTGGTCATTGTAATTTCACTATAATCAGAACTGAGCAATCCTCTCATATGTTATATCCTGACGAACAGTAACCTGCAGGTGGTTGTGCCCGGACGTGCTCTTACCGTAACGTCTCCAGCTGTAAGAGCACCTCTCTCCTGTAGTTCCACAGCGTGGCAAAGTCTGGGTTGGAGGACAGGAGCTGCTGAGTCAGCTGCAGAGCCTCCTCGTCATGTTCCCCAGCACTCCTCTGACAGAGAAACCGTTACAGACTTCAGCTCCAAACCCCACTTCATTCTCTACACAACACAACTAACCTTCTTCAAGACGGCATCGCGAGCAGACACAAACGCTTTCAACTTCTTCTCTCTCTCTTTCCTCTTCTCCTCCTCCTGCTGCGCGGTGGACTTTATCTTCACCCGTCCGTGCTGACAGAAACACAGAAAGAGACAGAGGTGTAATATATGAGGGCAAACTAGAAGAGCATGGCAGAAAGAACAACTCACCATAATTCACCGCTTGATGAAGATCTAGAAATAGGAAAACAAAATAGATTAATTAATTTGTAACAATAAAATACACACACACACACATATATACGTGCAAGTCTTCCTTCCTTCCTTCATATTCATTCAGATTAGGGAATGGACCACCAAAGAGATAACGAAGGAAGACTCGAATTTCACTTGATATGTACAATATCCCATCAGCACACACTTCCTAACATGTAGCTCGGAGTAGTCCACAAGAGCAGGTCTCAGATCGAGGGATGATTGATCTGTCATACTGAGGCACGATCGCAGATGCTTCACAGCATGCGTTAAACTGTGTTTTTCCCTGCTGCTGGATTTTCCAAATTAACATTACATCCATTAAAACAGTTTTATGTGTTAAAGAGTGTTTTTGTTTTACCTCTGTCTTTGACTTTAGGATGTGCTGGGCGTGAAATAAATGCAAGCAGTACTACAAGCAAGTCTCCCGTCGCTTGAAAAACACGTCATCGTGACGTCCCCTAGCGCCCTCTGCCGGCCGCCTATGACGCGCATATATATATATATATATATATATACACACACACACACACACACACACACACACACACATATAATAAATTAAAAAGTGTAAATTAAAAATAATTATTAATGTATTGTTGTTTGTTCTAATATGTTCACTGGTTACATTCGTAATTCTTTGCAAGCAATAATAATAAAAAAAATAATAATGAAATATGATTAGTATCAAGAAATAACCTATGCATCTAAAAAGTTACAGTAAGTTTATATAATATTTTCTATATACATTTACACTAGTTTTTCACCAAAAAAGGTTATTTTCTTTTATTTGATATTATATATAAATATATTTAATATATAAACATAACATATTTTCATTAAATATATACATGCATGTGCTTTGTATTGATATATACTTAATAAATATACACACTACATGCAAATATGTTATGTAAAGAAAAACTATTATTTTGGATGCGATTAATCCTTTAACAGCACTAATATAAATAAATAAATGTAACACTGCATTTCAATTTATTTTAGCATAGATTATTATTCTTGGATATCTTTTTAATGAAATCTCATTATACTCTAGGTGGCAGAACTGTTTTCTTCATTTTCTTACAGTGTGTTCCCACAGCTGAAGGTCGTATCAGTTTTCTGTCAGGCAGAGCTGTGTAAATGTATACAGGTTTTGGCACAGTATGTATTCAGATGTTCAACACGCACATCCATGTTTTCATGCTAAGCATCAAGTCAAAATAGGGCAGATTTGATCAGATTAGATTACTCCGCATCACCAGGTCCACTGAGAGGGTTATTGTGCTGATCTGAGAGCACAAATCTGCAGTAATCAAAGACAGCGGACTAACACCTTTTATGTGCTCAGGTCCGCTCCCAGTCTTTTATGAGCCAAAAACTAAGTTTGCTGAAAAATATCTCATTACCTTTGTGCAGTCTGTGTAGATTTTATTTGTTTTTCTCAAGGAGCAGGAACTTCAGAGCTAAATCATGAGTTGAGTAGATGTCAACCAACGGCTTGAACCGTGCCTGCCTAAAACTCCCCGCTTGTCGCTTTGGAAAATACTAAATTCATGAAATCATACACAGATACAATATATTTTAATGTAGCAGTACAGTTGACATTAGACAGACCAAACATTATTATCCAAACAGAAGGATTGAACCACGTCATTCATGTTATGTCAGTTGTTCAACATCAAGTATCAAACACTAAATCTGTTAAATCCCTCATTGTGTCATTCCAGAGTAAATGTTTTATACAAGCACAACACTCCAGCAGCACAAAAGCAAGCAATACATATGTACAATTCATTCTAATTCAAACCGGCAAACATTAAAATTGAGTCAGGAGGATTTTACAATTAACTACCATTAGTGTGTGAGATATAATACAAAAAAGTGTTCCAGAAAACCCAGTGCAAGCGTTTAACTATCACTGGAAAATAAAGGCACCAGTGTGTAAGGCTCTGGTCACGAGCGGATCTATTTTTCATCTTTGTATTAAAGGGTTTTTAAACTAATTGGGTCCTTAATCATACTGCTATATCATGTCTTAGGCTCTTTATAAAGCTGTTTCATACAATAATAAAAAACAAGCCTAAATTATAACTCAATGTCAAAGTTAGTTGTGAAGGGTTAATATGTATATAACCTAAACTGAGCACAAGTTTTAGAAACGAAAACTATTTGTTAAATTCACATTTGAATTGAGTGAGAAATAATGCTGTATAAGGTGACAGAAGCAGTAGAGATGTGTTCCCTTCAGTCTTGAGAGGAGAGGAAAAAAGGGCGCTCAGGGTTTGTCCTCCTCGATGGAAAAGCTTTGCATGGGTTGTTTGCCCAGGTTATAAATGTCCTCCAGCAGACTCTGTGGAGTCAGGACGTGCGTCGAGCCTACGGACGATAAAAAAGCATGATTAACCCTCTTCGAAACACACTCTCGTGAGTGAATCATTCATGAGAGAACTGGTGTGGACTCTTACCGATGATGACCTCACAGGATTTATTAGCCTGTGTGACTTCATAAGCGCAGCGCATTTCTGAGTAGCTGACCCCACCCAGAACAAAGACAATGAGCCGCGAGCCGCTCCTCAGATCATCTGGAGAGCTGCCCTTGTGCTTCTGCCGTGCACTGACAGGAGACACAGCCAACACACAGTGTTAAACACTATATAAACACCACTGCTGGCAAACACTAATCATATCCTAAATAAACTGGTTCCTTCATATAATATGTGTACTGTGTGTATTTATATAGAAAAACAAACACATGCACGTATTTAAGAAAAATATGTTATGTAAAAATAGGCTAAATGTACATACATGTTAATATTTTCTAAATATACACTGCATTTGTGAGGATTTATATATACATTATAAACATATACAGTAGAGCCCAACTGATAAAGGATTTTGAAGGCTGATACCGATACAAATATTTGTTGGTTTTAAAATCTGATATTCCGATATATCGGCCATTTTTTTTGGTAAATTTCAGAAACGTGCAACAAAACATTAACATTAGTCATTTGTGGTTATTTATGAGTATTAACTTTCATAATATGATAATGCATTTTAAAAAGAAACTTGTTTCTTTTATTGTCACAACAGAACAGAGGAACATCAAAATATATTAAAGTTCTGATCAATAAAATGTATAAAAATACAACTTTAGATTGAAACTTTAAATTCCTTTGAACAAAAACACAAAAACAACCAAATCAAAATTACCAGTAAGGGTGTTTTGTCCATATTTTTAAATATTCATTTATGGGCCATTATAAATGCCGATACCGATAGTTTGGAAAATGCATAATATCGGCCTGCCGATAAATCGGTTGGGCTCTAATATACAGTACACACACATATTATGCAAATAAAGACTTTTATTTTGGATGCGATTAATAGTTTGACAGCACTAGTATATACACAATACTCTTCACAAGTTTGGGGTAACCCTGACCCTATCAGCATCATTACCTCATCATGTGTTCAGTGTCACATGACTCTTCAGAAATCATTTTAATATGCTGATTTGCTTTAAAATAAAAGAAATATTTAGTAATATGGTCAATGATGAAAACAGCTGGAACTGCAATATTTTGATGAATAGGATTTTTTATCATGTCACTTTTCATCAGTTTGATACACCCTGATTTAATATTTCATGCAAAATGAACAAACAAACCAAACACTAATTCTATTTGGACAAACAACAACAAACAAAACTGCCTGACAAATAATATCTGGAAACAATGTCTGCATCTGAATATTTCATATATAATGTACATTACATTACATTTTCTATTATATTAATTTCTTTCAAATAACCTACCAATAAATATTTCTGACCCCAAACCACTGAACAGTACTGTATGATCTTTCACATGCAATTCGATCATGTGCGGGAAAAGCCTTTAAGCTTCAGGTAGGCTCGTGTTATTTAGGAAAAAAGATGATATAAAGCAACACAAAGAAATTAAACCTAATATGTGCAATGCTGTATGTGCACGCGGGAAAATAAAACAGCCAATAACCCATAGGGCTGCTCTTCTCCCTCGTCTTACCTCACCACTCTGAGAGGCAGAGGAATGAAGAGAGACACAATCAACCTTACACTCAACATAACCAGATAGATTCAAACTGATAGATGAACGTATGCCACAGCTGCTGCTGTACTGAATGAAGGTTATTAATCTGCTATGTAAGACACTTGTTATGAAGCGTGTCTGAACTGTGTGAATCAGGCCCTACCTTACAGCACGAGAGCCGTTCCACGCAGACGGACATTCAGACTGATACGGCCAGTCTTTGGCATCCAGTTTGTTCTCCACGGCATCCTGCCAGGAACACACACACAGATTTAACTGATTTATTAGTATCCAACACAAAACTCGTCTCACTAATGACTGAATACTTGTGTATTAAATCCCTTTAAAGTCATCGTGTCTCCTCAGAAGATTTGGATTAGATCACTCACCATTCATGTAAATTAATTTGGCCACGTTTAAAAATATTTGAAACTTAAAAATGATGGTGGAATGGAGTTGTATTTCACAGAAGAAAGGAAGCCACAGAGATTTGAGGTGAAACGAGGAGAATGTTCATGACATCACTCATTTACATATGACCAACGTGTAATATATTTTAAGTATTGAGCAACTCGATCTGCTTAGGGCAGGGATAGTCATTTTACCTGTACAAGACTTCAGTAACAAAATCATCAAAACATAAATATAGGTGCATTATAGAAGTTGCTACAAAATGCCACAGAAGTGTATAAAAACACTCCTCTCACGGTCCACCTGACCCAACGTGTGCGGTTCAATGATCTTTCTCTTCAAAAGGAAACTGCCCTCTGGAAAAAAAACACATGACTGACTAACCCGAAGGCTTTCAGCAGTGCTATATATAGCTGACAAGAAAATAAGACATTGTCTTTTTATGATTTCTGGAAGCATGATATTTGATCTTTTTGTAATAACCTGCGATATAATGTCAGTGGCCTTTGCCCTGAACAATACATATCTTATTTACAGCATATATTATAACTGTAAGCTCATATCCTGCTGTATTATATATCAGGGATCAACAATAAGGATAGCCGGCTGCCCAAGAGCACTTCACTTGACCTCTTGGTTTTTCAGTATATCATTTTATGGTTGCATTATATCTGAAAAATTCTCAGCTTGCTGCCATTTTAATTTGTGGCAAATATATTGTGTTCAATCAAAAAGGTTGAGATGTTTATTGTTAATTTATTTCAATTTTAGCTACACAAACAAAACAAACAACAACATCATCAAATTATAAATACAATAGAAACAAATGTTTTATTATTTCTGTAAAATTCAACCAGATCGAACTTTACAATAACTCATGTTAACAATCGACACTTAACGTATTAATTCTGGTAAAAAAAAAACACAATCACTTAAGCATGGGCTTTTTATAATAAATAATAAACAGCTCATGCTTAAGTGAGTGTACAGTTGTTCTAGACTTTACTTCTACTTGCTTTTCGTTACTTGCTCTATTAATGTATACATCACCAAGAACAAACAATGAACACTACATTTATTACACTTATTAATAATCTTTGTTAATGTTAGTTAATAAAAATACAGTTGTTTATTCTAATTAATGGTGCATTACCTAATGTTAACAATTGTGTTGTGACTTTAATAATGTATTATAAATATATGTATATATTATACATTATTAAAACACACACACACACACACACACACAGACACACACACACACAGGTACCATTCAATAGGGTTTTAGCCTCAGCAGGATTTTGCTGTTGCTGTTGTTTATTTATTTATTTACTGAAAGAGATGCATACTTTTATTTGATCAGAACTGATACTGAAGACTGGAATAATGAAAATTCAACTTTGCACCATAGAAAAATACTTGTTTAAACTGCAATAACTTTATATCTTACACTTGATCCCACACGTCAGAATTTCAGTGTACTCTGACCCAGTTTAGGAGCAAGTGTCACTCACCTCCATTACATCTTTAATGACAGGCGTCCAGCGAGACACTTTGTAAGTCTCCTCATCTGACCGGTCTCTCCGAGATGGTTTACGAAAAGAGAACATGCTCGGCTGATATGAAGAGAGATGGAGGTAAAACAGATTATTAAAAATAAGCTCCTATTAAACAGCATTTGTATTTCACTCGTCCAATCAGAAACATCAAAACTAAAAACTCTTAAACCAATTATAAATGTAGCCATTGATTGTCATGAAATTTTGTTTGTTTAAATGTCAAATAGGTCTACAGTTCAACTAGACTAAACTGCAAATCAGAACGCATCAAAACCAAATATTAATCAACAGTATGACTGAGTTATGTCATATCAGGAAAAGAAGAAGTGCTAGCGGCAGAAAGCATCTGCAGCTCACCGTGGATAGGATGGGAACTCCCAGATGTTCCCAGTTCAGGATATATCCTTTCTCATCCTCGATTTTCACATGCTGAATCAGTTTATTCAGGTTCTCTGCTGTCGTACCTGCTCATCACACACAAAACACACGTTCAGCTGCACTCATGCAACAGGAAAACATGCTGTTCAAAAGTTCTCTTCTTTCTAAGGTTTAGAGGGTTAAAAATATTCTTGAACCTTGATTCTGGAACCCTGTCGATCCTAATTTTACTGGACCTAAGCACAGCCTTCAGCACCACCGATCATATTTTGGTTTCTCAGCTGGAAAACCATGTTGGAATTTGTGGAATGGCTATTAAAGGATTAGTTCACCCAAAAATGAAGAATCTGCATGAATTTCTGCCAAACACGAAGGAAGATATTTTGAGAAAAAGTTTGTATCCAGGCTGTTTTTGTTACCATAGACTTCCATAGTAGGAAAAAATACTATAGAAGTATTTATAGAAATACTATAGAAGTCAGTGGTGACCCTCCAGCCAACTTTTTTTATGAGTATAAATTAATTTCATATATAAATTCATAAGTTAAGAACTTCTTGAGGGTGAGTAAATTTTTATTTTTGGATGAACTATTCTTTTAAATGGTTTAAGTGATATCTAGCAGAAAGAAGTTACGCTGTAAAATTCAGCTCCACTAAAGTGTGGAGTTCCTCAAGGCTCTGTTCTTGCCCCTTTTATACTTCAGAAATAATTTTCATTTCATTTTGTGTCTTTCACTTCAAAAGGCAATGGGTCTGGTGTGAGCTCACTTTTGAACTACTGCTTATTGCTTTTTAAAGTTTAATGAACATAAAAAAGAGATTATATTTTTTGGTCTAGTAAGCAATCAAACTACTATAAAATCTATTGGTGGCTCCCTGGCTAAGCATAATAAAGCAGTGGAAAATCTATTTGACAAGCAAATAAATTCTGCAGTCAAATCTTGCAAAGATGAAGACTCTTTTCTCTCTTTTAGAGACCAAGAGGACTTTTTTCACACTTAAGACTATTGCAATTCTCAGAGTTAGCCAGAAAGACCTGGCACATATACAGGCAGACCTAAATGCAGCTGACCGGCACTCGAAAAGTCTCTGAATTGGTTGGCCCCAAAACATCTTAACACTCCTCTAAGATCATCTAAACTTTTTTGTGATTTTTTTTATTTTTTTGCCAAATATCATTAGAATATTAAGTAAAGATCACGTTCCATGTAGATATTTTTCAAAACTTCCTACCGCAAATACTGTACATCTAAACTTAATTTTTTATGAATAATATTCAATGCTAAGAACTTTTTCTTTTTAACTTCATTCGATTTTTTTGCACACTTAATAGCTCTTATATATCTAGATTTCTGAAGGATCAGGTGACACTGAAGACTGGAGCAATGATGCTGTAATTTTAGTGTTGATCACAGAAATGAATAACATAAAATAGAATTAAATTGAAAAAGGTTACTTTCAAATGCAATAATTTAGCAAAAAAAGAAAAACACGTTTTTTCTGTATTTTGGATCATCAGCGTAGGGCCATTTTGGAAAATATCTGCTGGACACAAACTGTTCATGCTGTTGTTTGTAAAGGGATTGTTTTTAATTGAGTCTGACACACCTGTGCTCACTATCTACCTCCAGAGAAAACCATCCAAAACGGTGCTACTCTGACATTACGGTGCTGAACCACTGAATAAAGTCGTCATTTGTTTTATTTCCATATATAAAGTATTCTTGTAGTTCCATAAAGTTACAGTTGAGCCACTGATGGTAGATAAAGTATTCAATAACTCTTCTGGACCGTGACAGTGGTATTTACTTGGCCGTCAACGGGACAGTCAAAAGCCTTCCGGTTTTCATTCAGAATATCCTAAATCGTGTTTCGAAGGTGAAAGCTCTTACAGGAAGGCAGTAATCCACAGGAATTACTTTTTGTTTTTGCGGTGAAGTAACCTTTTAAAAATCTTACTGGTTCCAAAGTTTTGAACGGCAGTGTATTGTTTCAAAAAAGGAAAAATGTCCACCATTCAGACTGAAGATGTAGAGAAGAACGGCCCGGATCTTATCAGTGGTGTCATGTGGGTGTAACAGCACAGGAAGTAACGTCCTCATGGGGTCCTTGACCTTCTGTCCTTCAGCATCTGCACCTACAGCCAGATCCTACGCGCAAAAAAACAAAAACGTGACACTCTCGACAGAAGAGGGCATCTTTCTCTGAAGGCATCCCTAAGCTTTACCTGTTCTGCTTTGCAGAGTTTTTCCACATTCTTCTGGTAATGACCCATTAGATCCTCAGCTAAACATAAGTGAACAGTTTTCTGAGGGAAAAACATGGGAAAAATTCAACTGCAAGCGACAATAAGGAACCTACAGGCAGCATGAACGTGATCTTTCAGAGTCACAGGTGTCATGTGAGAGCACACTCTCTCAGGACATACGAGGCGGCTCGATTACCTGAGTCATCTGCTTGCGGAAGCCTGGCATCTTCTTCATGAGCTGCGATAGGCCTCCGATTGAGATCTGCCAATGATAGGGGCATCTATGACACGCTCGTATGAGAGAATCTGCAACTGGACGCTACTGTTATTGTGTGGAGGTGTAATTAATTGTAAAAATATACCGTACCTTCTCATCAGGCTGTTTCTTCTCACCTCTGCTGGCAGAGATTTCCTTCACAAGTTTGGGGATTTGCCTTTGGAATAAATAAACACAATAGTGCTGGTTACATTAACACGGATTTTTAAGAGCATAACAGGTTTTGTGCCTAACACACATCTGCTTGTTTTACAGAATAGGGAATTTTCTTGCACATAACCCTCACTTGGCAAATACCAAAGTCACAATGCATTTGTGTTTACGTAACAGTTTATTAATTTATATTTTTTTTATTGTGTGTTTTATTGCATTATGCTTAAGTTGTAACACTGAATGCTGAAGTATTGTAATAACTTACAACTGTGGTTATAATTATTCATGAGACAATAAAATGGTTTATATGGTGCATAGTTAACGCATTAAACCTACTAAACTGACCACAAATTACATTTCAAAAACAATATATCTTCTAAACTTAGAAATTACATGGTAGCTTCTCAAAATATGAAGCAGCACAACTGTTTTGAACAGTGATAATAATCAGAAATGTTTCTTGAGCATTAAATCAGTATATTATACAGATTTCTGAAGGATCATCTACATTTACACCGAAGACTGAAATAATGTTTTTAAAAAAATCAGGTTTGATCACTGTTATACATTTCATTTTATCAAATGGATAACAGTCCAGAGACCTCAAAAACAGTAATTCTACTCACCCAGTAACCTCAGCGATGTGCATGTGACGCAGTTTGACCCATAACTGATCCTCTTCATTCAGTAAAGCGTCTTTCTTAGCGCCATCCTTTAACTTATACCTAAGAGAAAACAGACAGAAAATAAAAATAAGAGCAGGGATGTCTGTTAAAGCAAACAAAGATCAATTGATTGGGCTGAATTAAGCTGCAGTGTCATACTCATAGGTGTTGTCCTTTATTGGTATGAGGTCATAAGCCATGGCCTGGTAGGTAAGCTCGTGAAGAATAGGACTCACAGGGTCCAGCGCCCGATCCACGATCAGAAGCTGAGCCTGCGTTTTACCCTGAGTGAGAAAGGAAAGTATTGAAGAGGCAAGCAGAAATATCACATAGATGAACACATGAGAAAAAGAACAAGATTACAGACAATACAGGCTAAAAATATTTTTAAATAAAAGCCGCATAAAGTAATGATCTTATTCACCAATCCTCCAACAAAACGTATACAGTTTAATGTAATAAATTTTGAAACGTGTCCAAAATATTTTTGTTCCTGTGATCAAAGCTGAATATTAATCATCATTACTACAGTCTTCAGTGTGTCATGATCCTTCAGAAATCATTTAGAAATCAACATAAAAAAGTGGTCCAACTTTAAATTTGATGATTTTTTTGAACAAACTAAATTAGAAGTCTAGTCACTTTCACCAAATGGATACATCCTTGCTGTAGAAAACCATTTCCTTCCATTAAAAATAAATACCCCAAACTTCTGAGCATCAGTACATCCTTAAATGAAATCTACATCACGCAGCTCTAAATCCATCAGACACATGATCATGTGAGGTTGTTGTAAACACTCAACAGCTCTCTCACCTTTTTTTTCGAATTATCATCCAACTCATAATGTCGTGACAGTTTATTATCCACAAGGTCTGCCAACCTTCCACAATTAAGATTTGTATCTCTACACAGAACAGAGACGTTATCACAGACACGTAGATTCAGTATGCATTCAAGCATCAGGAGTAATCTGAGCACACGAGTGAGTGAGAGCAGGCTGACTGTACTTCTTGTATCTGACTCCGGGGTACTCGTCCAGCGTGGCACAGAGCGTTACGATCTGATCAGCTATCATCTCCAGCGTCTGATCTTTGTCCTGACTGTTCGGAGTGTAGATGCTCTTGAAGGCCTCTGCGTTATCACAGCTGAACACCTGCACAGGTGAGCCAAAACACACACAGTGGTCATAAACCACACGACTCTCAGACATAAGAAGCTAGACGAATCTCTGGATACACTCACCTGTGCTTCCAGAGGCAGAAATGAGATGTTGATCTCTTTACACACTTTAATGTACTTGGCACAATTCTTCTTCATCTTGTCGAAAAGATCATCAGGACAGTCTAAAAGTAATGAAAAACCACTCTTGCTGAAAATAAAGCACTATCTGCTGCTGTCAAATGATGAATCGCATGAAAATAAGTGTTTTTGTTTATATGTGTGTGTGCTGTGTATACTTATGTAACTGTAAATGCACAAACATGCATGTGTATATTTCAGAAAAATATCTATATACACTATATACAGTGCTCAAAAAAACAAAGAGAACACTAAAATAACATCCTACATCTGATTAAATATTCTTATTAAATACTTTAAATACTTTGGTCTTTAGATAGTTGAATGTGCTGACAACAAATCGCACAAAAATGATCAATGGAAATCCAATTTATTAACTCATGGAGGTCTGGATTTGAAGTTGAAAACACTGGTGATCCACCCTTGATATAATGTCCTTAAAACAAGTCAAAATGAGGCTCAGTAGTTTGCGTGGCCTCCATGTGCCTGTATGACCTCCCTACAACGCCTGGGCATATCCAGCCACATGAGGTCTAGCATTGTCTTGCATGAGGAGGAACCAAAGGCCAATCGCACCGGCATATGGTCTCACAAAGGGTCTGAGGATCTCATCTCAGAACCTAACGGCAGTCAGGCTACCTCTGGCGAGCACATGGAGGAGAGAAATACAAAGAATTGCAACCCCACACCATTACTGACCCACTGCCAAACCGGTCATGCTGGAGGATGTAGCAGGCAGCAGAATGTTCTCCACGGC
>JAUCMT010000054.1:2237579-2255271 GCA_032357475.1 Enteromius thamalakanensis | reverse complement strand
AGCATGCTCAAAGCCCAGGCATGTAAACAACGTTCGTGACTGTCCGCTGATGTCAGGAAACAGCCACATCCAACAGCACACGGATGGTAAGACATTCCTTGTTAAAGGAAGCATCTTTAAAAAGACGTACCACCCATGAGTACTCTTTTAGCTTTCCTCTTTTGTGAAAGGCTGAAGCAAACAGGGAAGATGGCAGCTCGGTAAACAAATGCAGATAGTGCACTACAAATGATACCGCCACTCGACTGGAACCACCGTCACTGTAACACCCGCCTTTCTCCATCGTTTCGCAGAGTAGAATGGCTTCCAGAACGTTCGCATGAACTGCTCGGCTCTGAAGCAAAAAGCTAATGAACGCTGGATCAGCTGACCTACTTATACTCGTGCTGCGACTGAGTTAAGCTGATCCTAATCAGCGTATGCCAATGAAATTCATTGCCGTGTTTGTACATGCAGAGTTGTTTTGGTATCTCGAAGCGAGATTCCTATTCGTCGGTCCCTGAAAGGGAACTAGAATTAATGTCGTATTCCAGGTAACCTGTAACCCGTGTTTTTCTAACCTTCTACCCATGAAAGTGCACTGGAACGGCAGTCAAACCCATGACTTCATGTCACTGGATCCTTGACAGTGTTCACTACTTGGCAGTCAATGGGACATCTAAATTTATCTAAAATATTTTAAATTGTGTTCTGAAGACAAGCGAAGCATTTACAGGTTTTGAAGGACACAGGTGTAAGTGACTTATGGCAAAATTTTCATCATGGGGTGGAGTAACCATTTAAGTTTATGGTAAAAATATCACAATTCTCAAAAGAGGAGATATGTCATTTTTGTTAGACAGCAATAAAATATAAATAGTTTTTACAGAGGAAAGTACATTGTTCAGAAAATGCTTAGAACAGACAAAAAGCACAAAATTAATTTTGAGAAAATTACCTTTAAAAATATGTATTGTAATTGAAATCTTGGCAGGGTGTTATTACAGTAATTCCTCTTTAACCCAAAACCCTATATATTAAATATAAATCTGGGGTAAATATAACTTTTTTGTTTGTCACAGCCTGTAAGTGTGAAGTTTCATCAAATGTTCCCATCTCTCTCAAGGTCAGTGCTGTCCCTCAGGCATCCGTCTCTATAGAGGAACCAATAACACACTAATTGTGCGCTGGAGGTCCAGCAGTGCCCTCACTAAATACACAGCAGAAGTCACCGGAAGTGACAGGACTCACACATGCAGCCCAGAGCCTGGTAGCTACACATGCACTGTGTCAGATATCGTGTGTGGTCAGGTCTACTCGGTGGTGGTAGCCCCACTGAACCCAGACGGAAGCAAGGTCCAGTTTTGTAACAGCAGGCTCTATTCAGGTAATCAAGCTCAGTACAGAAGATCTAAAAAAAAATATCAAACCGAATGGACTCTTGAATGAACATAAAATCGGAAGTGTGACTTTTTTGCATCTTTTGACTTTTCATAGTAAAATTTGTTATATTTCTTAAAACAAATGCAACTTCCTTTGCTATTTTATCATATAGTATGTGACCCTGGGCCACAAAACCAGTCATAAGGGTCAGTTTTTGGAAATTGAGGTTAATAAATCAAGAAAGATGAAGAAATAAGCTTTCTATTGATGTATGGTTAGAATAGAATTTGGAAGAGATACACCTATTTGAAAATCTGAGGTTGCAAAAAAAGTCTAAATATTTAGGAAATTGCTTTTAAAAGAAAGCTCCACTTTTTTTTAGAAAAAAAAAAAAAAACCCAGAGTTAAAAGGTTGAGTTTTACAGTTTTTTAATCCACTCAGCCGATCTCTGCGTCTGGCGGTAGCACTTTTAGCATAGCTTAGCATAGATCATTGAATCTGATTAGACCGTTAGCATCATGTTTAAAAATGACCTAAGAGTTTCTATATTTTTTAATTTTTTATTATTTTTTATTTTATTTAAAACTTGACTCTTGTGTAGTTACAACATTTACTAAACCTGGAGTGAAAAGTTGTGTTTTTTTAGGCTGATATGATTAGAAACTAAACTCTCATTCTGGTGTAATAATCAAGGAACTGTGCTGCCGTTCCATGGCCACAGCAGACGCAGTGATGTCATATCAAATATTCCTGATATACCTAAAAAAATTCACATTTTCCATCAGTCTTAGTACACAATGTAACTACAGAAGTGTGAAGTTTTAAATAGGAAAAATATTTTTCAATGAGATGCTTCTGGTCTAATCAGATTCAATGATCTATTCTAAGCTATGCTAAAAGTGCTACTGCCTGACCCAGAGATCTGCTTAATGGATTCAAAAATGTTAAAACTCAACTTTTTAACTCTGGGGGGAACCTATTTTCAAAAAAAAGTGGAGTGTTCCTTTAAATGTGTAAAAATTAAGTCCTTAGCAAGACATATTACTAACCAAAAATTAAGCTTGCTATATTTATGGTAAGCACAAAATATCTTTATGGAACATGATCTTTACTTAATATCCTAATGAATATCCTAAAAAAAATTAAGAATTTTGACCTATACAATTGCACAGTTGGCTATTGCTACAGATATTAATGCTAAGGGTCACATATAATGCAGTGATATTCAGACTTAAGTTAGTACCACATAGGTTGTTGTGACTGAAAATAACTAAATTGACTGCATGATTTGTGTTATTGTCTTTCAGTAACATGTGTGGGCAGCACTCTTGGACTGGGTAAGACTGAGAACATTACATTTCAAACTGATAAAATGAAAATCATATGAAAAATGAGGCAAACATTCATAATCATAATGCTCTGTTGCTCAAAACTGAGATTGCGAAATATTTGGCACTCTTTAACTGAGGCCTCTCTTTATTCTCAGTGCTCTATCAAGGAAAAAGATAATGATAGGATGGATGTCCTTCAAACAATAAGGTACGGCATGTGTCTTTATTACACATTATAAACAGTCCTCCCTCTCTGAGCCCAGGACTGCCAGTCCTTTTACACTAATTCACAGTAAAGCTGATGATAATACACTTACCTGGTCAGCGCCACATCACATCTGCAAACCAAGATTCTCTTATCCAATTAAAGGATAATACTGTCTTCATTTGTTGTATGTGTTTTTTTCCATTTGTTAAACACAAATGAAGATATCTTGAGGAATTTTGGTAAGAAAACTGTTTTGATTCTGATTGTGGTCCAAAACAGTGGCAACAGCATGCTGGTAATAACAGGTCAGTTTGTAAACGGTAATCTAGATATTTGGCTTTGTAGTCTGAGTAATACAGTTCCTCACTGGGAACTTCAGATACAAAAGTGACATACATTATATTATTGCAAAAATAATATAAAAGTAAAAAAATAATATTTAGTGGCACAGTTATGATTTGTTTTTAAATTTGTTTATTGACAAGAAAAAAGTGGCAACATTAAAAAATGTCCAAATAAACTTAATTTAATATAAAACAATATTTCTAAAGAAAAATTACATTGCATTATACATAACTTGCATTATTGTTATTATTATTTATGAATTAGTTACTTTCCATTGTCATCAAAGTCTTTTTATTTTGTTATTAGATCAACTTTTCCATCTCATATAATTGCAAGATATAAGAAAGAAATCTGATTCATGATAAGCATAATTACACCTGTGAGAAAAAAAAGTTGTGAGATAAAACGTCACCAGTGTTGGGAAAGTAATAATTTACAATAATGTGTTATTTCTTAAAAAAGTTGTCTTAATTAGTAATGTGTTACGTTCCCTTTGTGCTATGATCTGGACTTGATTTTAAAATATATACACACACACACACACATACAAACACTGAATAGTTCTTCAGTTCTTCATCGGGGGTAATTCATGTCAGTACAGCAGAGTCGCACTTTAACCAAAACAAGTCTGAGCCACCGTAATAATAGGACATGAGGCACAAACATAGATCTTCACCAAACTACTGAAACAGTAATATTAGCTACACTGTCTTAAATAACTTTGACTTGTTGTTTTCTCTTGTACAGCTTCTGGTAATATTGGACGACTAGATCCTTCAAAACAGATCCCTAACCCAGGAAAGAAATTGAATGCTTTGTAACTAAATCCTTTTAATGTATGCCCTGGCTTATGAAAAGTCAGGCAGTGAGCTCATCTGAATACAATTACCTGAATAATGTAATTAGTCAGGAATCAACACTGTCCAATCACTTATGTTTATATATTTAAATTGCTTTAAAGATGTGATTTAATTTATGTCAATCATGTAATATGATTTAATGAGAAGTGACACTGATTAATGGGAGGATTTTTCAGTGCAATTTTCTTACAATGTGATAAGCACACAATCCATTCAACCGAACAATCAATTAATTTATATTTGTCTTATCTTAATTTAATTTTCAGGGATCCCTAATGTTATCTCAGGGATTTTCACTAAACACAATTCCTGATCTCATTGTGTCACATTATTTAATGAACTCTACAACTGGAATTCCTTTAATTGTCCACTTGATAAATAGTCAGTAATTTTTTTAAAGTTATTTTGATGAAGCAGTTACGTTATGTAAAAAAAAAAAACATTTCTAATCGACACTCAAACATCTCAGTTTAAAGTAATTTGACAGTGGTTACATCTATGCATCAGTTTTCAGGAATGTAAACAAACATAAAATGAAACTAACAGTAATTTTAAGATGGATCAATCTGAGCGGTAACTGAATTTGAACTCTTTTACAGTATGTGGTGCCTCTGAGGGAAATCTACATCTACTTGTTGCAATTGAACTTCCCTTAGATGTCTGTCAAATGCATGATTTGTTGGGATGTGAATGAACATCTGTAGTTTGACAGTAAAATGAATTCCCTGCATTAATAATGTGTGTCTGTTTATGTTTCATAACAGTGTCTAAGTCTATGTGTACGGTGTGGTGTTGATTTTCTGGAAAGCCAGCTTCAATATTGAAGAGGTCAATCGGATGCCAATTTTCTTCAAGTTGATGATTCTTTAGGGTCTTAATGAAACATCTGTAACATACTTTGTTTAAAATCTCTCAATGGTAGTATAAAAAAACACCCTTGTCAAAATCCGCTCTGTTTTCATCAAGCCATTCTAGTCCATGTTGCTTTAAATGCTAATGAGCTCTGCTGACCACGCCCCTCTCTTCAATTTGGTAACGAGCTGTTCACATGAGACTGCTGGCTTTAGTTTGCGGTTTAGCACATACTAGGAATGGCAATTTGTAAATGGATTTATAAAAACCCCTATACTCCTGTAGATGAAGCTGGATCATGAATGATTCACACAAAAATATAGATGCATTCAGGCAGACTGAGGATCGGCGCATTCCCTTCAAAATGAAAGTAATGTAATCCTCTGCGTCAGCTTAGATGTGAATAAATGTCGACTGCTATATTCATTATTACATCCAACAACAAAAAAACTAATTCGCTAAAATCTGAAATATCTTGTCTTCAACGGCACTGGAGTCGACATAATGGTGAACTGATGACTGCTCATATAGGGCGGGGCTAAGGTAAAACGACCTTGTCAATCAACTATTTTAGGAGAGGCCTGTGCAAAATTATGTCATTCTGACAGGAATCTAAGGACAGCCTGATTTGAGAAAGAGAATTTTAATATGGGGATTAAAAAAAAATCATTACAGGATGGACGTCTAACACAGATTTATGTTCAAACAATTTGTAAGTGAATTTTGCATCCGATGACCGATGAGTCAGTGTGGAAGTTTGCGACTGATTCTTCTTTCCGTATTTTGACATACTTCTGAAAGAAAAATAATTAGAATGAATGAGGAAAATAGATGTTTTTTTTCTACTCCAAATTGATTGGATGTAAAAAAGTAGGCGTTTCATTTAGAAATGAACACTAACAGTTGGTAGGGCGTGGCTAGAGGATGTCATTCTAGAGGAGAGAAGCATTTTCAGATTTGGATTAAAGTTTGCAAAGGCCAACTATTTTTTTTTCTTTTTTGTGTGTATTGACTTGCATGGATAAATAGTTCACCACAAAAATAGCAATGTGTGCTAACAAAATAAATATAGTCAATTTTGATTTCAAGCAGACTTTAAAGTTATTCAGACAGAATGTTTGATAGTTACAGAGATAAAAAGACAGGGGGTAATGGCTAAATATATGGCTGATAGACAACAATGGCCGTATATTTCAAAGTGGCCAAAATGCTTTGAAAAAGTGATAAACCAATATGACTTGGATAAAGAATTCATAATGCACAATATTTAAAACTGCTTCTTAACAAACATTAAACAATATAGAATTGTAGTCATATTTAAACCAGCTCTAATATTATTATTATTATTATTATTAGACTGCTGAGAGAGATCGTTGGTGCCCTCTTGCGGTCAGCTCAAAAAGTGTTGATCAAGTATTTTTCCAGAAATATTCAGCAGTAAACAAATTATTTAAAAGATTATTATTTTAATAATACAGCTATTACTGCTCTATACTAATAATCATGATGAGGCTATGTTTTAAAATGATAGCCTACATAGAGGTTAAAAAAGACTATATGTTATACCTTTAACAGTTTTATTGTTGTTGCTGGCATTATAAAAAAAGAGAGCAAAGAATTATAATATTATTAAAATAACATCATGTTCAATTAAATTAGACCTATAGGCCAGTGGATATATGGATATGAACAGCCTGTTTCTAATTCATAATAATCACATTTTTCAGTTGGATTTTGTTACTTGATCACTTCCAATACACAAAATAGAAAGCAACATCATGATAGTTGCATTCCCTAGACTCGGTCCTGGAGGGTTGGTGTGAGAGCATCTGTATGAACAGTGAAGCCAAGACTTTTGGACAATGGCCTGGTGTCAAGAAGGGCAGCAAAGAAGCCACTTCTCTCCAAGGAAAGCATCAAGGACAGACTGAAATTCTGCATAAAGTACAAGGATTGGACAGCAGAATTATTTTCTCAGATTAAGCTCCCTTCAAACTGTTTGGGAGATCTGGAAATGGATTGTTCGGAGAAGAAAAAGGTGAGTTCTGTGTCGTGTCAACAGTGAAGCATTCTGGGACCAACCAGTGTGAGGGGTTGCTTTCAACCAAGTGAATGAGTGCTCTCATAATTCTGCCTAAAAACAGAAGCTAATATCCAGTGCATGCCAAGGAGAACTGCAGAGTTTATGAAGAACAAGGGTCAACAGTATAAATATGGACTCTTTTTTTTTTCCTACAAAAGGTCTTTGTGTCACTAGCCATCACTAGCCATCACAGAGAGACTTCATCCTAAATGTATACAGTATATAAATTTATTTGGTATTATGGGCACTTCCTCTGTCTGTTTGCCTCTTTTAGATGAATTGCTTTATATATTCCCCTATTAAGTCACTGTGGATAAAAGCATCTGACTAAATGCAAATGTAAAACTTTTGATATACTTATCATTGTTTTTCAGTAAACCATAGAAACGTTTGGAAAAAATAATCTACAAATACTGCAGCATCAAACTTTGCAAAACACAAAATTTATGTCACTGCCAAAACGTTTGGCCATGACTGTAGATACGTGAAATTGTGTATTTCAGGTGAAGCGCCCTCTTGGGGCACAGAGGGAGTAGTGCATTGCTCCAGAGGAGCTGCTATAGTAGAGCATAGGGATCATCAAACTCAGTCCTGGAGAGTTTAGCTCCAACCCTAATCAAACACACCTGAAGCAAATAATCAAGGTCTTATAAGGTATACTCCACTTCCAAGCAGGTGTGTTGATTAAAGTTGGAGTAAAACTCTGGAGGACACCGGCCCTCCAAGACTGAGTTTGATGACCCTGCAGAGAATCAGGTTCAAGTTTTATCTCACCTTTCCTGTCGGTTCACCAATATCCTATATCAAAAAGTAAGCATACCAAAATATATATATAAAAAGCCAGCTTTGCTACTGTCAAATATAATGACTGGAGAATGGAGAAAAAGATTCAACATGTTTGAACAGCAGAGAAGTAGTGATGCATGTATCTGTCGACAGTGCCGGCCCGAAGGGTTGTGGGGCCCTAGGCGAGATTAAAAATTGGGCCCACTGGTGTAAAAACAGTGAGAAGAAAGCACAAAAAAGACAAATTCACATAAGCCAATATTTTATTCACAATATAACTGTTACATCTAAATCAGGCTCCACCCTCACTCCATCTCAATGATCTCTGTCAACTGAGAATAAATACACCTGTCATCACTACTTGATCTCACTCAACGCGACCACATATAACCACACACTCCAGTTCAGTCATTGTCCAAGATCGTATGCAAGAAAGTGGACTCAAGCCAATCCCTTGCTATCACTATATACTTACCTGTTATCTCACCTGCTTCCTAGTGTGCTCCTTGAATCCTCCGTGTGTCTCGAGGTCTGCTGTATCCTCTCCTCATCTGATCAGTGGTGTGTGGTTGCGGTCGTCTCGTCTGCCCTTCTCCAGTTCGTCATCCTTCTGCAAAAGACAAGACTCTTCCCATGTGATTCCTCAGTTATTATCTGCCTTTAAGTTTCTCACCTTTCAACATTTTTATCCACTACATGTGCTCATTTCAAATTTGATGCCTGCTACAGGTCTCAGAAAGCTGTAATGGGTGCAAAAAAAGGGCTGAAAAACCAAAAGATTTTTAAAAGATTCAGCTGGGAGAACATGTAGCAACTATATATGTTAATTGACGTCAGGTCTGTGATATGATTATAGCTTAAAAGCAATGCCTTGGAGAGGCAGAGTCTCTCAGAAGTAAAGTTGGGGAGAGGCTCTCCAATCTGTGAAAGAGTGCGTAAAAAGATTGTGGAATACTTTTAAAAACGCTGTCAAATTGCACAGGCTTTGCCGATCTCATAATCTTCAGTGCATAACATAATCAGAAGATTCAGAGAAACTGGAGAAATCTCTGTGTGTAAAGGACAAAGCAGAAGACCGTTATTGGATGCCCGTGGTCTTCAGATCCTCAGACGACACTGCATCACTCATCACATGATTTTGTCATCGACATTACTAAATGGGCCCAGGAATACTTCCAGAAACCACTGTCAGCAAACACAATGCCAACTAAAACTCTATCATGCAGAAAGCAAGCCATATGTGAAGATGGGCCATAAGCACCATTGTGTCCTGGGGGCCACAGCTCTTTAAAGTGTTCTATGTTGTTCTGTGGTCAGACGAGTCCAATTTTGACATTCTTGTTGGAAATCACGGTTCTCAGTATACAATTTATTTTGGTCTGCACAAACTTTTCACAAATAAATACACATTTACAGAAAAAAGTGTAGGCAAAAGCCATGCTTAACCTTTAACCCTTTACTAGAGTGACTTTATTAGAGTGAACTAATAAACAACACTTTTCACGTGAAAAGCAACCATGACAACAATAACATTTTTACCTCTGAGTCATTTAGTTACTTATGTTTAAAAATATTTTCTTAAATTTACAAAGGGAATTACATAATTTATTCCATAAATGTATCCCTTAAACAGATATACACCTGCTTTTGGCACAAGTTCTTGACCTGATAAGAACTAATACGTTTAGCTCATGTCCTCTGGGCTAAAGAGGAGGGACATCAGTGTTCAGTTCAAAAGCAGCATCTCTGATGGTATGGGGGTGCATAAGTGCATGTTTTGGAAGGCACTACGAATGATGAAAGGTGATGAAAACATGAGGAAACATATGCTCCCCCCCAGGTGACGTCTAATTTCAGGAAAAGTCCTGTGTATTTACTGTGTATTTCCTGTACATTCCTGTGTATCTACTTATTTTTAAAGTTGTTATTTAAACTAGTAAAATTGACAAGAACATAATAAATGAATTACAGTTTGTCAAGCATAGACTGTGAAATGAAGACTTACTTTCTAATCATTCACTCACAGAGAAAACCAAACATGCAAGTCTATTTTCTTGCAAAATAAAAAAGGCACTGCTGTAAGGTTGAACTGTTTCACATCCTGTGGTAAGACAATTCAAATATCCAACACTTCAAATATCTCCATTGTTCTATCTCTGGAATGGAGTTGAACCTTGAGCATCACTTTTGGAGATCGGTTAGGATGATCCAGGTAGACCTGCATAGGGGGAACATTGACTAGAAGAACACTCTTTTGTGTTCGCTGAGCTGCTTCGTGGAGAATGGATGCAATTTTTTGCAAGTCTTGCAGGCTCGCTTCAAAGTAGCTGTCTGCAGGATGAGCTCTCCCACATTTCCAATACCGTTTTCCTTTAGTTATCCACTTCAGTATGTGCTCTGTTGTCAACTGTTTGAATTTTGAGCAAGAATTTATGAAATGGTCCTTGTTGTTGCAATATGGACAGTATGGTTGAAACTTGGGTGTCAGAACTCTTGTTCGTCCTTGAAAAGGTGAGGTACTGTCTGCTGAGTAAAGGATTGAAGTGGATCTGTCCTTAGGACGAAAAGGTGGGTGTAAGTCCTTCTTGTGTGTCTTGGCTGCCTGACTTTGGTAGAGTGCTGCTGCTCTGTTTGAAATACGTTTAGCCTGAGACTTAAGTTGTAGCCAGGCAGAAAAATCTGGCAGGGTGTAGGTACGGTCTGTGCCTGTCTGGAGAATACCATGGTTAAAACAGTACTCAACAAACCCATCACGATAGGATGGCGGCATTTTGCTCAAAAGATGATCAACATGTGATCCACACCTTAACTCATACCCATTTGGGCCTTCCAGAGTCCTTAACATCCCTACCAATGAATGGATGGATAAGGCAAAGTCAGGACAGCAGGGGCATTTAATATGGCACCTAACTCACATTGGACTAGTTGGCATGGCTGCCCATATTTGTCTTGCAGCGCTTGTAATGCAGCTGTGTACGGCCGGGGATCATGCATGTCTGCCTTGGCAAGCTGGATGGCACTGGGAAGCTTTAAGTGCCCTAAAAGTACTTGATATTTGTACTGCTCACTTAAATGCTGTTGATTGTGCATCAGATTGTCCAATGCCATTTTGAGCAATGCGAAGTCACTTTCACGACCACTTTCAAAGGATGGTATGACAGGCTTTGGGATACCATAAGCAGAAGCAGCTAGCATCTCTAATCCAGGTGGTTGGGCTTGAGGTATATAGTTTGCTGCTTGAGCTGGGAAGGCATGAGCTGGAACTGTATGATGGGCAGGGAATGCTACTTGAGTGGGAGGATACAGTACATGACATGGCTGAGGAAGGACAGAAGCCCCCAAAGTTGCATTGTCTGAAGGTAAAGTCCCTGAGGGTAGCACACTGACAGCAGGTGTCTGATTATAAGTGACCTTAGCAACAGGGGTGGTTGGCTGCATTGTAACAGTAGCTGGGTAAATTGGTGATGAATCAGTGAGAACTGTTCTAAAGTCTGATGTCTGCTGAGCTGTTACACATGGAGGGGATGACCATGTCACTACATTAGAACGGTGAACCTCAGTATCAAGATCTGAAGAACTTGATGTAGATTGCACCACCTGTAGGTCTGGATGGACCGATACTGATGCCTCGGGGGTAAAATGCACAGGTTCTCTTGAGGAAGATCTGTGCCTCTCCTGTCCATACAATGTTAGAACATCATCAGTAACAGCTCTTTGTGGAGGTAGGCTTACTTCAGGTGCTTCAGCTAAATCCCTGGTTATACTAGAGTGTGATCCAGATTTGCCATCGCTTTCCTGTTTAAGAAACGAGGTGACCAACTTGGCAACTTCAAGCTCATTTTGTGCTTTTTTAAGACGACGTCGTATATTGATCTGTTTAGCCAAGGCTTCTCTGGCTTTGAGAGCTTCTCTTGCTTGATCATCAAGTCTCTGACACTCTCTGTCTGCTGTAACATCCTCTGCGATCTGACGTTGTAATTCCTCTAGTTCAAGAGCCTTTAATTTCTCTTCCAGCAATGCTGCTTGGACATCAGACAGAGCATGTCTTGGAGATCGACTTGAAGCACTGTGTCGTGATCTAGTGGTAGCTCTGGAGGCTGTACCAGATGAGATAGACTTAGAGGAATGTCTAGAATGTCTCTGTGAAGAGGTATCAGCTGGAGTCGGTGCTGATTGCAGGTGTGCAGGGAGCTGGACTTCGTAATCCTCTAGATGAGCTGGGAGATTTCGCTCTCTGCGGGGTCGGACAGCAGGGTCTGCTGTGTTAGCAGGATCAGAATCCATCTCTACAGGAGTACATCCGGCTCGAAGGACCATGTACGAGTGTATGGGACACTCAAGGGTTCAGTTATGTACTAGTAGAAATGGTGAGGAGTTTCCGGTCAGAGAAACGGAGCAGAGAGTGGGTCCCAGTTAAAGGATTTTATTTTCTACTGTCCATGCCCAGTACAATGGATATGCATGCAGCTTAGGTTTGTGTGTGTGGTCTACAATAAAGCAAAATACAATATGTATGTGAATAAACAGAAATAAACATTATATACAACCACAGTGATAGTAATTAACGTATCAAGTATGGTAATAAAGTATCCAAAGAACACTGGAATATCTGCATTCTAAGCAAAGTGTTTAGGTATTTAGATTACGCTGTGGAACATACACAGTTAACTATTATGAAGCAAAAATCCACACATATATACTTATTTTAAAAGTTGTTATTTAAGCTAGTAAAATTTACAAGAACAAAATAAATATATTACAGTTTGTCAAGCATAGAAAGTGAAATGAAGACTTACTTTCTAATCATTCACTCACAGAGAAAACCAAACATGCAGAAGTCCATTTTCTTGCAAAATGAAAAGCAATAACTCCACTATACTCTTAACTACATTCTGACTTGCCTGGACATGTCTTAACCTGTGTAACCTTATTTAACATAATGTTATGTCCGGAGATGCCTCTGGGTGGCATTGTTGGGCTTTCATACATAGCCGCCCCCAAATGTCACTTGGGACATTTGAACATGTTAGGAAGCCCTACTTAAGTGGCAGACTTGGAACTGTCATCATCCTCAAGTTTGGGAAGTGGGATCAGCCGCGCAACAGGTCTGACATAAGTTCGGTCCTGAACCTGAACTTCAACTGTCCTTATTCGTCCATCAGATCCAGGAAAGGTACGAGTCACCTTTCCCACTGGCCAGAGGGCTCGAGGAAGTTGAGGGTCCAAGATGAGCACTACCTGATTAACTTGGAGCTGGTCATTCTCCTTTTGCCACTTTTGTCTTTTCTGGAGACTTGGCAGGTAGAAATGAATAAATCTAGCCCAGAACTGGTCTGCAAGTATCTGACTATGTCGCCATCTCCTGGTTCCTAGAAGATTGCTGGAGTCATACATTACTTGTGGAAGAGAGGAGTCATGGCGCCCCATGAGCAGGATGTTAGGCGTAATTGGGTCTGGGTCTGCAATATCGGATGATATATATCCTAAAGGCTTGGCATTCATGATGCCCTCCACCTCAGTGAGAACAGTGCGGAGAACAGTTTCAGGGACTGTCTGCTCCTTTAGAATGACTTTCAAGGCTTGTTTCACTGATTTTACTTCCCTTTCCCAACTACCACCGAAATGCGGAGCACTGGGAGGAATAAATCTGAAAGTGACTTTCTGTTCTGCTAATAGCTCTTTGAGTTGGGGTGCCATAGCTTCATATGCCTCTTTGATCTCCCTGTTCCCTCCAGTGAAGTTGGTGCCATTATCCGATAACAGCTCAAACGGTTTGCCTCTTCTAGCAATAAATCTCCGTAGAGACATCAAGAAGGCATCAGTGTCCAAACTTTCAAGCAGATCCAGATGGAGGCATCGTGAGGTCATACATTTGAAGACAATTCCCCATCTCTTTTCAGTTCGTCGTCCTATTTTTACCGTGAATGGCCCAAAGCAGTCCATTCCCGTGGAGTAGAAGGGGGGCTTATAAAGCCTAAGACGAGCTGGCGGGAGATCTGCCATCATAGGTACCTTAGGTTGGGCTCGCCATTTTTGACATTCCATACACGCACGTTGATGGGTTTTGATAGCTGATCTACCTCTCAAAATCCAATAGCGACGTCTGAGCTCTGCAAGGACTCGCTCTGGCCCTGGGTGAAGGAGATTGACATCATAGTCCTTAATAAGGAGTTTGGTAATTTGATGACGGGGGTCAAGAACTATGGGATGTAGAGCATGGAGGTCTATGTGTTCAGCATGACGTAGTCTTCCTCCAACTCGAACTAGTCCAACATTGTCATCATATTCGGGAGATAGAGACGTTAGCGGGCTATTGGATGGTAGGGTTCGATTCGATGAAAGAGCCCTAAACTCCTCTGGAAATGAATCCTTTTGTGCTTTTTGAAGGAGTTGTTGCTCTGCTTCAAAATAATGCTCTGCTTCACTGGTTTGGTTAGAAGGCTGAGCCGCCCCGTGTAGGCACATCACTGTGTCCTTTACCAAGTCCTTCCATGTGTTGTACTGATTTGCGTCTGGGAGTTGGGTATCAAGGCTAGTACAGAGATGCAGGCAGAGTGCAGATTTTTTCAGTTCTCTATCCGGTTCAGGATCAACTGCTGGCATGGTTGGCCAGGAGGTTTCTGATTGATGCAAGAAGTCTGGGCCTTTGGCCCAGCGGTCTGATTGTTTCAACTCCTTTAAGGATTTTCCACGGGTTATGTCATCTGCCACATTGTTTCCTGAATCCACATATCTCCAGGAATTAATGTCTGTAAGGGACTGGATTTCAGTAACTCGAGTGCCTACAAAGACCTTATACCTGCAGGAGTCAGACAGCAGCCAGTGAAGGACAGTGGTGGAATCTGACCATAGGATGACTTGTCTTATGGTAAATGTGAGCTCCCTTTGAAGAACTTTGGCCATCTGTGCACCAGTAAGTGCTGCGCTCAGTTCAAGCCTTGGCATGGACATTTGTTTCTTGGGTGCTACACGTGAACGAGCCAACACAAATGAAATGTGTATATGGCCATTCTCCTCTTCTGTGCGTAGATATGCTACAGAGCCATATGCTCTTTCTGATGCATCACAGAAGATATGCAGGTCTCTTGTACACGTTTCCTCATGCACTTGAAAGGGAGTGTAGCATCTGGGTATTTCTATCTTTTCCAAGTTGGGCAATTCCTGTACCCAAGTTAGCCATCTGGTTTTGAGACTGTCAGACTCGATGATATCATCCCATCCTAGGTGAATTTTCCACAGGTCCTGAACAAGTATCTTGGCCTGTGTAGTGAATGGAATTAGATACCCAAGAGGGTCATACTGTGAGGCTAATATCTTGTAGATATTTCTCAAAGTTGGCTTGACGTATTCCACTTGGCGAGGTCTGTATCCTAAAGAATCCCAGAGACAGTTCCATTGCAATCCAAGTGTGCCCTCTAAAAGATCTGGGCTCCTTTGGGTTAACCAAAGCTCACTGCTTTGTGACCTTGCTTCTGTCGGAAGGTGTTCTATTGCTTCAGGTTTGTTACTAGCCCACTGGCGAAGATCGAACCCTCCAGTCAAAAGCAAACTCCGTAGGCCATCAACAAGAGACTTTGCCTTTTCAGCGGATTGTGTACTTTGAAGACAGTTATCTACATAGAATGATTGGGTCACTGCTTCAGCTAGGGTAGGATCTATTTCACCATTGTCATGAGCTACTCGTTGCAGAGCATATATCGCACAACAAGGACTACATGTTGTGCCAAAAGGCAGAACCTGCCACTCATAGATCTTTGGCTGCTCAGTCCTTTGCATGTTTCTCCACAAGAAGCGCAGGATCGCCTTGTCATCTGGCAGTAAGCGAACCTGGTGAAACATACCTTTCACATCTGCACTCACTGCTACTGTGTGCTCCCTGAAACGAAGCAAAACTCCAAGCAAAGATGGACCAAGTATGGGACCAGGAATGAGGTGATCATTTAATGACTGACCCTGGTACTGGAAAGAACAGTTAAACACAATTCTGTTTTTGCCATTGTGCCTCACTATATGGTGTGGAATGTACCAAGATTCGACTGATGTCTCCGCTTCCTGAGAAGAGATTTCTGCCACATAACCAGCTTTCTCTAGTTTGTCCATCTCAGTGCAGTATGCTTCAGACAGGTCCAGGTTTTTTTCCAGTCTCCGTTCAGTGCTGCGAAGGGACGCCATTACTGCTTCCTTTGGGGCTTTAAGGGTGACAGAATTTGGACGTTTAAGCAACGGAGTGGCGTAACGTAGAATGCCATCAACCTCTACCCTAGTAGTGTGAGCTTGGAGGAGTGAAAGAGCCTGTTGGTCCTGTTTAGAACGAGTGGCTATTGTCTCGTTAATGTAGGGTAGAGTGTCAATCTGCCAAAGACGTGCAACGTTTTTCATTAACTCAGCATTCTGATCATCTACAGTGATGTTAAGACATTGTTGGTCACAATGGGCGGGTAGGCCATACCCAGCAGGGCCTTGGAGAGTCCACCCAAGTCTAGTGTGAACAGCAAGGGGTGCACTAGGAGGTCCCATTCTTATGGGCTGGACGGGCACAAGTAAATGAGGCATGTCTGACCCGATGAGTAGTAAGGGTTGTGCTCGCTGGATCTGTGGCAATGGCAAGGACCGGATATGGGCATATTTGCTTTGAAGTGCAGCTATCGGATAAGAGTGTTCAGACAGTCTCAGGTTCTCCGCAGTAAAGGCATGATTAATCTCAAACTTCTGAGTTGGTCTGTTAAATGGGGACACTGAGAATGAAACTGATGCTCCATTCAGGTGAAGTACCTCCTGACGTATTGTACGTAGGGTGAGAGTTTCAGGCATTGCTGTAAGGGTTAATTGTTTCACAGCCTGTGGTAAGACAATGCTACGCTCAGAGCCGTCATCCAACACTGCAAATGTCTCCATTGTTCTATCTCTGGAATGGAGTAGAACCTTGACAATCTTAAGCATCACTTTTGGAGATCGGTTAGGATGATCCAGATAGACCTGCATAGGAGGAACATTGACTAGAAGAACACTACTTTGTGTTTGCTGAGCTGCTTCGTGAAGAATGGTAAGATGCAATTCTTTGCAAGTCTTGCAGGCTCGCTTTAAGGTACAGCTGTCTACAGGATGAGTTCTTCCACATTTCCAACACCGTTTTCCTTCAGTTATCCACTTCAGTATGTGCTCTGTCGTCAGCAGTTTGAATTTTGAGCAAGAGTTTAAGAAATGGTCCTTGTTGTTACAATATGGACAGTATGGTTGAAACTTGGGTGTCAGAGCTCTTGTTCGTCCTTGAACAGGTGAGGTGCTGTCAGTTGAGTAAAGAATTGAAGTGGATCTGTCCTTAGGACGAAAAGGTGTGTGTAAATCTTTCTTGTGTGTCTTGGCTGCCTGACTTTGGTAGAGTGCTGCTGCTCTGTTTGAAATGCGTTTAGCCTGAGACTTAAGTTGTAGCCAAGCAGAGAAATCTGGCAGGGTGTAGGTACGGTCTGTGCCTGTCTGGAGAATACAATGGTTAAAACAGTACTCAACAAACCCGTCACGATAGGATGGCGGCATTTTGCTCAAAAGACGATCAACATGTGATCCACACCTTAACTCATACCCATTTGGGCCTTCTAGAGTCCTGAGCATCCCTACCAGTGAATGGATGGATAAGGCAAAGTCATCAAAAGCTTCAGCATCTCCAAACTTTACAGCAGGGGCATTTAATATGGCACCTAACTCACATTGGACTAGTTGGCGTGGCTGCCCATATTTGTCTTGCAGCGCTTGTAATGCAGCTGTGTATGGCCGGGGATCATGCATGTAGGCCTTGGCAAGCTGGATGGCACTGGGAAGCTTTAAGTGCCCTAAAAGTACTTGATATTTGTACTGCTCACTTAAATG
>JAUCMT010000054.1:2217070-2235836 GCA_032357475.1 Enteromius thamalakanensis | reverse complement strand
TTGGGTTTCTTTGGGACAGGAATGATGGTGGAGCGTTTGAAGCAAGATGGGACTTCACACAGCTCCAGTGATCTGTTGAAGATTTGTAAACTCAGGCGAAACATGCACATGTTAAAAGCATAACATATTGAATGCAGTTAACAAATCATCAAATATAATTAAATATATGTGTCTATACCAGGGTTTTCCAAATCTTACTGGAGGTCCAAAGCACTGCAGAGTTGAGCTCCAATCCAGATAAAACTCACCTATCTGTGATTTCTTAATGATCCAGAAGACATTGATCAGCATGCGCAGGTGTGTTTGATTAGAGTTAGAGCTAAACTCAGTGCATTGGACCTCCAGGGCAAGATTTGAGGAACCCTGCTCTATATATTGTGTGTTTTATGAATTTTCAGAACTTGTTTTGTTTGTTTTATGGATGGCCTGTCTAAGCATACCAATAATTTTTAACCGTGTCTTGTTTAAAATACCTACAATGCTATAAAACTGATGTGAGATCAGGTAAAGCCATAGACACTGGTTCAATGGTTCATGATTCATAGGATCACAGAGGTCATTGCCTGGTTTTTAGACGAATTACTTAGGGGTCATTCCCACAGTTTTGCATTAAAAAATGCTAAATGGAAATCAAGTGTACAAACAATTGTAGCTGTCTAGATTTTAACAAAAGTTTGCATGACAAGAAAAACAGCAGCTCCTGTTACAATCTGGCCACACTGACCAGATTTAATTTGAGTCTTTTCAAGACTTCTCCTTCCAACTTTATCTGATCTACATAATGGATGGCATACAGCAATAATGAATGGCCACTAATAGACATGATCTATTATCTGATTTGTAGTTTTTAAGAATTAAAGCTTCGTACTAGTTGTGAAAATGTTCTCCTTCAGGAAATGGTTTGCATGTAAGCTAAATCTTTACAGATGTGTATAAAGTAAACATTAAAATTACTTATTAATACTTCAATATGTTTTTTTTGTCAGCAACTTAGTTTTTTTTTATATCTGTAAGGATGAAAGAACCTCAGATGTTTTTGATCTCCTGAGATAGAGACAATACAAACATACACAGCATGTCCTGATTTTACCAAGTACTGTGTCCCTAGGAAAACATATTCAGCCGACCCCATTTAGCTGACATTTTAATGCAAAAATATAAGATGTTGAACCAGGGACAACTTGCACTTAGAAAAATCGAGTTAGCGGGAAGAACAGGACCCCTCCACCCATCTTTCCTTCTACTTAACTTGCTCAATATGATTATATGAAAATGCCAGTGCAAGAGAAATTCATGTCTGATATCATTTATCATTGGTTTCATTTCTACAGAAGTAATCTTAAAGGTAATAAAGATCTAAAGATTTTAGAGATGGTTTGTTTACTTCAATGGGTGTGCCCTCTCCCAGGGTATTCCATACAAATGCCCATATCAAAATGATCGGGTTGATTCTGTAGCCAGAAAGCCTGTAGTATGGTGTCTCTACACTTTATACTACGTATTTCTTAGCTTTGGACAGTACAGTGGCAGTGTAGATCAGGAGAGCATGGAAATATAAGTGCTACAAATACAAAACAGCCTCCATTTAAACGATAAAGGATTAAATCTTAAATTAAAAACCAATGGAATCATATCCTGGATTTTAGTAGAAGGGAGAAAACCGAATCTGAATCTCTCTGTATATATATATATATATATATATATATATACACCTACATCCACCATTGGACACTTGGGACATTTTGTAGACATGTCATTAAAAGAAAATCATGGTAAGAATGATCTCTGATTATGCCATGCTATGTGAGCCATAAAAGACTGATGTATCAATTATGATATTTAATTCAATTGTTCAATTTAAAACATGAATGAATGTATAAATTAATCGATCAATAAAACACTAATATAAATAAATAAATACACTCATACATTCATAAATGTATTATTCATCTGGATTCAGGATTAAGTGCACTTATCTAGCATGCTTGTAATACTTTATTTTAAGGTGTCATTGCTGCACATTTATAATAAAAATTAATTGTACACAATTACATGAAAGTAACCTTAAGCCAAGCCGTAAATCCTAACCTTAACCTTCAATTAAGTACATGTAGTTAATTAATAATACACAGTACTTTGTGATGTACAAAAACACTGTAATGGCACTAAAATAAAGTGTAACCAGCCTTTCTTCAATTAAAATTACATTATCTGAAGTTTTTTAAGTACACTTTTAAGATTTGAAGTACACTAAAGTAAAGCAGGCATACTTATTTATTTTGAAGTAAGAAGATTGCTAATTGCTAGCACATTTGAGCGTTAAAACAAACTGTATCAATATTAATTCTGTTCGCACTTTGTTTATTGAACTTTTTCATGTTTCATAAAACAGTATCACACTTGCAATTGTGCTTTTGTGGCCCGTGGAGGGCTCATAAAGTGACATACATTGAATGTATTTGTTCTCTCTGAGACCCAGTTTCCAAAGTTAACACAGATTGCTTTGGTTTCACCATCACCTTGGTCTCAAAGCTGTCAGCTCCTCCCTGTCAGTTATCTGCATCTGTAACGGGTCAAGTCCTTCTGTTCTAGGCCTTTGTTCCCTGCATGAAATAGAGCAAGGGATCTCTCACCTGCCATATTCATTACACATTGCAGCTTTAAAGATAAAAATGTATAAAGGCTTATATGCGGATATTTTACACAACACTTATTTCTGGGTTAAGCTGAATGGTCATAAAATTTGCTAATGTGGCAACCATCATATTTATCTTCATACAACATTTGAAATAACTATGGAAGTGGACATTGTAAGATAACAAGATCAATTTAATTCAAAAAGATATGTTCCGTCACACTTTATGAGTTGGCCTTAACTACTTTAAATTAATTATTTGATACCTTAGACATTTTGTGCACATATGATTGTGCACTGTACTTATATTAAAAAAATCCTTTATCTAATTAATTAATTTCTGTAATTACATTTATAATTACACTGTTGACCTAGGGGTCTATTGTGACACACCTGCATGAAAAATACATGTAGTCTGTTATTCAGTATTATTTGCTTTGCAGTAAATGGGTGTAATCAGAATGACAGACCAAACAGCTAAAAAATATATCAATAATCAGCAAGTAGCCCACACCACACCAGTCCAGTCCAGCTCATCAGTTAATGTTTTTTGAAGTAAAAAGCTGCTTGTCTGACCACTCAGATCTGCCATTAAGAAATTTTTAAAACTATGATCCATAATAATGCTTTGTTCCACCAAAAAAAACTAAAAAACATCACGTCTGAATTAGCAAAGAAAAACAACAGGAGATGTGCTTCACTGGAGGAAGCAGATTATAGAGTAGCATGTTACCCAGTGACAGTTTAAAACGTAAATGATGCATTTGCTTCTTTCAAACAAGCAACTTTTCACTTCACAAGACATTAACTGATGGACTGCAGTGGTGTGGATCACTTGTGTTTTGCGGTGTTGTTTTTATCAGCTGTTTTACTCTCATTCTGACAGCACCCAGTCAAGTCAATTTTCAGTACTTTTTTTTTTTTACGAAATACTCCCTTGCCGTTGAACTCTTTCTTTATGCTCATTGAGTCAAACATAAATGTCTAAAAGATTTCACATAAGCTATAGTGCCAGATTTTGAAAGCTGACTAACTCTAATATGTTGATGATGATGATTTGTTTTTCAGTTCCACCTTTCTCTCTCTCTTTTTGTATTTTTCCCATCAGTCCCTCCCACCTTACCTTCTTTCTGTTATCCTCTCATATCTCGCAGGTCATCAGGGACTCATCTATGAGAGGACTGCCCCCTGGGCTCAGCTGATTGGCCAATCTAACGCTCAAAAGAATCCAAAGCACCTTTGTGTCTGACTGCCATGTAAACCACTATTTGTAATATTTCAGGTATTATCAAAGATGAGAGTGCTGGAAACACTAGGTGTTGTAGTTTTAGCGACTCTAACACAGGTAGATTTACAAGTTTGTTCAAATAAAATATTCACATATGATTACGTGTCTATAATATAAAATCCTTGCTTAATTATTATTATTTATTGTTCTTTTTTTTTTTTTTTGACAGATATGGACCACTCAGGCACAAGGTAAGCCAAGTTTGTTGAATTTGTGACAAGTCCAGCGGTCGTGTCACATTTTTATCAGGCCTAATTTTGTGATTGTATTTAGGTGTGACATTAAGAATATAGTTGTTCTTGTTAGTAGGGGATTGTGAGATGGATGATATCATCATATAAATTAGAAATTTAAAGATAATAAACAGCACCTTCATGTTTTTCAACTTTATGATGCAAAGACACATCATACAAATGAATTATATTGATATTACAAATGAGATTATTATACTGATATCATTAATGATTAGTGAGCTATAAATAGTGGTGGTATTACCAATATTATTTTCATTGTATGTAAAAATAATATTCTTCTTGTTTTTTTTAAATGTGGTTACACATCAATGTATATAGGTTTATTTATGACTGGAGAATAAATGAATGTAGTGATGTGGTTTTTTCTAAGAATCATTTCTTATTCCAGAATGCACCATCGTTTCTATAAGCTCTCCTACGGCTTCATCGCTGTTGGTTCAGTGGAACAGACTCCAAGGAATAACAAATTATTTTTTGGATCTTCGGGTTGTGAACGACTCAAACACCAGTCCAGTTGTAGTGTCAGTCCCAGGGAGCACGTCAGTGAAAGAAGTTTTTGGTTTGAAGGCGGGCACATGGTACAGAGTCATACTTAAAGGGTTTCAGAATTATAATTCTTTATGTACGGATACAAAATTGGCATTAACAGGTAATTGGTTGTGGTTTTCTTTTCTTCTTCTCCAGTGTTTAAATGTATGCAAGCCTGCTATCAAGGTTTATTATTAATAGGAAAAATTATATCAACACAATGATCAGATAACAAATCAAATTTGATATTGCTTTCTTGACAACATCAAGAAATGATCTGCAGTTGATATGATAACAACACTTTTTTCCTTTTGTTTTTTCTGTAGCACCGGTTACGTCTCAGATAAACCTTTCAAAAGCACTATCAAGTACAGCCATCTTGCTAGAATGGGACTTGGTACAAACAGCGCAACAATACTTTTTGATGATAAATTCAACATTGACCGGGGAACGTTACAACTTGTCTTTTACAAACAATAATGTAACGATCAGAAATCTTCGACCAGCAACTACATACGACTGTTATGTGGTCACGTCTAATGGTGGAGGGCTAGGAGCGAGAAGCAGAATACGGACCGTTACTACATGTAAGTGAAGATAATCACATGAAAAAATGTGACGATACACAATGAAGATATATGCTTACTTTTACGAAGATAAATCTTAACCATTTGCCAATGTCTTGACTCTCAGTGATACAGCCCCCAGTGGTGATTACTGGTCGACAGTTGGGGCCCCAGTCAGCTCACATCAGTTGGCAAGCCGTGGAAAAGGTTCTAGTCTACCAAGTTACAATCAGGAATTGGAATTCGCTAAACACTACAATATATTCAAGCACTGTGTTTAGCACCTCACTGGATTTGCAGAACATTTCACCCTGTTCTTCATACCAAATCTCAGTGTCTTCACTTAATGCACTCTTGGAACCTGGAGAGCCCAGGGTGGTCAACTATACCACAAGCAGTAAGCAAACCAGTTTTCATTTGTTTGTTTATAACAGACCTTTACAGCTACCTTGTTGTCGTATCTGATGGTACTGCAGATCCACTTCACATTGGAAATGGTGCACAATGGATATGTTTTTTTGGTCCAGGAACAACATTCCTATCAAAATAAGACACCTAACCCTAACCTACCACTGACATCAGAGAAAAAAAAGTTGACAAGTACTTTTTATACCTGGTATAAAGATGATTTCTCATTGGTCTGATCAGAAAGGGATGTAAACTGTGTCTACATACACAGCTTGCTTACTTTCCACCCATTCCAGATGCAGTTGAAACACACAGATAGCTTTCAAATTGTAGAAAAGGAAAAATGAGAAAGAGTCAATTATTCTACTGACCAATTGTAATTCAATTGTTTTAAACCTTGTTGTACCAAAACAATGAATACAGCCAAAAACGCGAAACAAGAGGGGTGGATCAGAACAGAAGCAGTCATGAGAGACTGCTTAAATGCATACTTTTACCACCTTGTATTAAAATGCATATCGAATGACTGCTTGTCATAGGGTCACTTAAAACAAATCTCAATAGTTTTACAGCATCGTTATTTAGAATGTTATTCAAGACTTAATTCTTTATCAACCCCCGTTTTAAGATATTAGATATATGATATTAGTTAAGAAGCCAGAGTCAAAACGTAAAAAAGTAAGGAAGGTTAAAAAGGCGGGAATTGTAATAGGTATAAGAGGGATGAACTTTGAACTTTTATTGAATTTCAAAACTCACCACATATTGTTCATACCTGCTGTCTTTTAAAAAATTAAACATGTTATAAAACAAGACACCAGGGTTTAAACACAACTCAGGGTCCTTCATTTAAATTACAGTAAGGTACCATAATAAAGAACAAGAAAACCACTTCTAGTGCGGTGGACTCTCTAGAAGTATAGAAAACAGCAGTAAATTTAGATTGTTTTAAAAACTACTAATTATGTTAACCTTAGATTAACATAAAAATCTTTGCATTTACCTATAGAGCTATAGAAACCCTTACCAAAACCCTAAAGTCTTGTTGGTGGATAAGACTGGATTTAAATCTGATCATTTGTTCCATGTTTACCTGGGTAAATCAAGCTCAGCTGCAAATGGTAGCAGCAAATCTAGTCATTGTGGGGAACAATTGGAATTCTTTGCTTTTAATTATGAAAGCCTGGTATAATAGTACCCATGTGGATGTTTCAGTTAATCTTTTAAATTAACTTCAAATTTAGTTTTGTTAAAGAATTTGGAAATCCTCTCTGTCTGCCAGCTCTGGGTCCAGTGACATCAGTCTCAGCAAGCTACACTTGTGCTAGTGCGTCTGCTGTGGTCTCCTGGACAGCTGTGATTGGAGCCACTAGCTATCATGCCACTGCCATAAGTCAGAGAGGTACAGTTCTGTCCTGCACCTCCAGAACTACAGAATGTGAAATCAAACATCTACAATGTGGGGAGAACTACATGGTACAAGTCACAGCCCTGTCAGACAACTGTGAGAGCACCGGCAATGCCACCACATCCTTCCAAACAGGTGAGATGTTGGGACAACAAAATCCCAAACGTTTGCTTCTCATTCAGCTTTCGTAACCTTACTGGTGCCATTCAAGGGAAACTAATCTGAACTAGAATCAGCATTGTGGTTGTGCATCCTGGATATCTATACCCTGCACTTCTGATTGTCAATGTCCTCTATTCATGCATGTTTAAAGACACCAGATCCACAACAGAGAAGTCACGCTTTCCCTTGAGATAGCATTGTCTCCCCTGGGTTGTTTTGAATAGCCTCACAACAGCAAGTGATCTTTTCTGTTATGCTGACCCAATTTAGGTAGATTTGTGTTCATATACAAAGAGCCAGGTCACAGTTTGGGTGGGAAGCAAGAAATTGTTCTATATTCAATAGAGGTGTATTTGTTACATGAAAGATATGATGCTTCCAAGTTATTGCCAGTTATCTTGATTGTAAAGTGGAATGTCATGTGAGAAGGCACTGATAGAGTGGCGCTAATCCACTTTATTGGTATTTTTTAAATTAATTGTATTTTGGTTACTAAACGGATGGGAAAAAGTCCTTGCTCTTGCAATAGTTGAGCAAAGATAGTGAGACTCCTGACAACGCTAAAAATGCAACGCATTCTTGTGTTCTGACATATGTAGAACGCTTGAAACTAGAAGCATTTAACTTTTAGATTGTTCAGAATATGTTTCCTGAATATAGGCCTGTAGCTGGGCTATGGTTTCACATTTCTACAAACTGGTCTTAAATGTGAGAAAATTCCATAGGGTCTGTTCTTTGTTTCCTTGTAGACTTTCAGTTAGGTCTCGAAAAGAAAGATTCATTCCCCCCTAAAAATAAATAAATAAATAAATTAAGACAAGATCTATGGCAGGTGTTGTGTATTCTCAGAGAGGGAGCTGGTACACACCCTGTTCTCTGCCAGGGAAAATACAATCTCAGGAGAACATCTCTTTTTTTGAATCATGTGGTCTTTGTTACATGCATCATTCTTTCCAGAGTAGCAAGAACTGTGATAACAATACACTGAAACCCATTACAGAAATGCAAGTAATAAGATTAAAAGACTAAAGTCACCAGGGACTGCTTTGTATTGCCCATTTTCTTTGTTCTTACTTCCATCTGACTAAACTTTAATCTGTCTATTTTCACACGCACTTACAGTTCCCTGTGCCCCATCTGATCTCATGCTATACCGCGAATGCAGCAGCAATGTCATTGTCTTTTCCTGGGCTCCAAACAATTACTCATCTTATTACTATGCGAGGGGCATAGACTCCACTGGCAAGGTAATGGAATGCATGACCACAGAAAGATCCTGCTTCTTTACCGACACCTCTTGTGGACGCCTTTACAACTTCACCGTATCCGGGTCTTCATCGTCAGTCAGAGAGCAATGTAGCACTGCAACCAGCTCAACGATGCAAATCCGAACGGGTAACAATAAGCATTTGCTGTCAAAGCGTATTTATTTTGACTATAGCCTTGAGTAAACCTAAATCTTGATTTTAAACTAATACCTTATTGTGCTCCCATAATCTCACCCCTCAGCACCCTGCCAAGCGCGGAGCATGCATTCATCAACGGACTGTCAGACAGGTCTTCTGACCAGCAGCTGGGAAGGTGCAGATGGAGCGCTGCAGTACACCGTGGAGGCCTTTGGAAACCGTGGAAATCAGAGCCATTATATATGCAGCTCACTGACACAGAGCTGCACAATCTCCGGCATAAACTGTGGTGAAAGCCTTACCATGCTAATCACTGCTTCGGATAATGAGTGCTCCAGTGTTCTGTCTCTAGGAGAAGTAGGCCAGACTGGTGAGTGGCAAAGCCTCCTGGTGGACAAATATGGGAGCATACACATGATTAGACTGCCAGGGTACACTTCTGTCTCACACCAAGAAGGTTCCGCAATCCCGCTGACCTCAAGTTTTCCCCACAATCCTAAATCCAATCCTGTAAATTCCTTAACAGGAATAACTGGATTGGAAAGTTCTGCGGGTGATCTACTGACAAATCAAAGAATGCAGTCAAAGATTAGATCTATAATGACCAAATCACTAAGACCAGCAGATACTTATTTAGTGCTGCAAACCAGCACAGCCAGTTATAATTAGCTGTGGTTAACGCACGTCCTGATTTTGCTGAGTTCTACAATGTTCCTGGGTCAATATATTTTGTTGACCCTGGAACAACATTTTAATCCAAACGTTTAGTTTTGACCATATCTCTACACCTAAATCAACACTACCCATGAGTAATGCCTAAAATCAGAGGAAATGAGAACAAAGATGTTGACCCAGGGACACATTGAACTCAGCAAAATCAGGTTCTGCGGCAACACAAGTGCAGCAATTTTGGGGGGTGTTAAATAATGGTGGTAATACCATTGAATTAAATGCTGTAAACCTTAGTAAAACACCTTGCGTGATTCACTTAAATGCTCTCCTCTGATAAATGTTGCATCTGAAAGGTAAATTTCTGCAAACGCACAAGCAATAACATCAGGTATAAAAATAACCATGCCCTTTCATCTGCAATTTTTGCTTGTTTACAAGATATTAGCAAATCTGGCCCTTAAAGCATTACTCCACCACAAAATTTAAATGTTGTCATCAATCACTACCTGATTTTGCCAAGTGCAACATGTTGACCCTGGGACAACATTGTGATTAAACAATCAGATTCGAAGAAACAGTTTAAAGTTTTTGTGAAGTTTAGGCTTACAATCAGTGTTTGGTGCTTGTACATCAGTGTCAGTCATCCATGATTAAATAGATTTTAGGCTTTACTCATGGGTTTAGGTGTAGAGATATGGTCAAGACTATATTTTTGCATTAAAATGTTGTCCCAAGGTCAACAAAGTATGTTTACCTAGGGACACATAGTACTTGGCAAAATCATGCAATAACTTACCCCCATGTTGTTCCATACCAGTGAAAGCTGTTCATCCTTGGAATATAATTTGAGATATTTTGGATAAAAACTGGGAGGCTTGTGACTGCCCCACTGACTGCCAGGTCCAGAAAAGTATGAAAGACATTGTATACAAATACTCACCATCCGCTATCATTTCATCAACACACCTTCAACTTACCATCACACCCTATCCTACAAAGAAATGCTAACAAACCAGGATTTTCAAAATGATTGTGATGCTGAGAACAGTGTTCGGATTGGTTACATTTGCAATCCTCACTCAAGTTAATCTTTTTGCTAAATACAGCTTATATGATCATTTAAACATGTTCTAATGTGTATTTTTTTCTTTATCCCAGCCCCCTGTGTACCTCAAAATGTGTCTGCATTGATGGACTGTGGTTCAGATTCCATCACTCTGACATGGGAGGCTTCGTTAGGTGCTTTTTTTTACTTTGCCACGGCTGTGGATCAGTTTGGGACTTCTTACACTTGCATCTCATCAGAAACTAAGTGCAAGTTCAGCGGGCTCCGCTGTGGATCCGTATACAAAGCCTCTTTGATTGCATCCAACAACAACTGCAATAGCTCCGTCAGTGACACCATCAGTGTACAAACAGGTATACACATAAAGAAATACAAGAGTGCGGTTACCTTGATGTCTAACACCTCATAATCAACTTCCCACCCCCTCTCTCAGCTCCTTGCCCCCCTGGGAGTGTAGAAGCTCTTCTGGACTGTAAAGAGAACCAGGCACTGGTGAGCTGGCTGGGAACTCGAAGTATGATATCCTTCACTGCCACCATGGAGGACAAGCTCGGTGGTCTTCTCAGTTGTAGCACCACTGCCAACAGCTGCCGGATCCCCAATCTGAAGTGTGGTCAAATTTACGACATAAGTGTAATTTACCATGATGGAATCTGTCCCAGTATGCCTTCCCAGGCCATACAAATGAAGTCTGGTAAGTGCAGCTTTGTCCAATTCACTTCTGTTTTTGAAGTTGCACTCACACTAATAATGAATAAATCTTTGGAGGTCACCAGAGCTGTTACTAGACATTCTTCCGAAATAGGTTATACTGTACCAGTTTAAACTGCCAATGGTAGATGCTACAATGCTGCTTGTTTGTGTAAACGTGAATGTTTAATCAATAATAATTTATATATTTTAGTGCTTTTTGTCTTGCAGTCCTGCAACTCTGGCACGCCAAGTCCATTGTCCTGCAGAGAACAGCCACAAGAACATGTTAATATTATCACAATACCAATATTAAACAGCCCCAATAATGCATCAGGAGAGTTGTAGGAGAGACTGACTATTTTCAAAAATGGTACACACCAAGAACGATAATAATATTTGCATTCACACTAATGGATGATGACATTATGTTTATTCAAAGCATGCACTTCAGCATTGTTCTGTTAACGTGACTGAAACATGCAGTTTAATAATGTTTTGAAGGTGGTAGTTGCATTAATTGTAAATGGAGGGAAAAAAATCTCTCAAATTTCAAAGGCCTTCAGGTTTGTTATGACAAATGGCATGTTAATGATGAAGAATGTAAATTTTTAGGAGAACTATTCCTTAAGAAACTAACTAGAATGTTACAGGCAGGCAAGATTGATCAGTTTTGGAGCTAAACTCTGCAGGACAGTGGCCCACCCATGACCCACAACATTGTGCTTGGACATTTTGCATTGGCAAGCACCTCAAAATTTTGATTTGTTGTGTATTCTCTTGCTATTAAAATTAGGGAAACCAGAAGACTTCTCTGAATGACTTTTAAACTCCTTCTATACCATTAGATTCTACATAGATAAAATTATTTCTCCACAGTGCCATGTGGTCCACCAAATGTTCGGGCTGAGGTGCAGTGTCCCTCAGGTGATCTCTCACTCAGCTGGGACAGAACAGAAGATGCTCAGGGTTATATTGCCACTGTTGTCTCCAAGACCTCTGGAGAGCTGGTTTACTGCAACTCTACCTCGCCTTCCTGTAATGTGACCAATCTGAAGTGCGGCGATTCATACTCTGTACAGGCCAGGTCCTACAACCGCACCTGTCTGAGCATGCTGAGTTCACCTCTAGTGGTGAGAGAGGGTGAGGCGCTGATTTGTTCACTAACATTAGTTTTATATCATCATTTGCCTTCAGTGCTGCTTTTTTGTGTTACTGCATACTAAGGATTTTGAATCTGTCCCACTAGTGCCATGTGTGCCCACTAATGTGACAGCCAGACGGACCTGTGGCAGCAGCACAGTGGAGGTATCATGGAGTGCAAGCAATGGTGCTCAGTCCTATGTTGCTGTTGCTGTGAGTGATGACGGGCATCTTACAAAGTGCTCTTCCAACACGACAACATGTAGCATCCTTGACCTGCACTGTAGCAGTGTGTACTCCATCAGCATGATGGCTGTAGATGGCAATTGCTCCAGCTGGAAGAGTCAGAATATTACACTGCGCACAGGTGAGGCTATCAGGGTGTAGACAGAGTGGATGATGATCAGATCAGATCTCTGTGGAGCACTGTCTGTTGTCAGACTCCTTGTGCAGACAATATTCTCACTGCATTATTACAATTAATGACAAAAATAATGTTTGGAAATGGAAACTGATATTTTCAGCTGACTCGCTACGGCAAAAGATAGAAATAACCCACTTCAAAACATTTTTGTTGGTGCAAATAATAGTGGCTACTAGACTTTTGCACAGTACTGTATATATACTGTATATATATGTTTTGTATATGCACAAAGAAAACCAAAATCCAAAAGTCATTTTGATTTAACTGACTTTTGTCTAAAGGGAATGTCAAATTTCCTTTCCTTCTTTCTCTTGGTAAATAGTTCCCTGCCAACCAACTAACATCCAGAGCACTATGAACTGTAGTACCAACACCGCCACTCTGTCCTGGACTGCCAGTCCTAATGCTGTGTCCTACAGAGGCAGGGCCTCAGGCAGAGACGGCCACACTGTGACATGTGATGCCAGAACTCCAGGGTGCCAGTTAAACGGCCTGCACTGTGGACAGGAGTATGTGTTTGTCGTAACTGCTTCTGACGGAAGTTGTGAAAGTCCAGACAGCGTTGAGAGCAGACATGAGACAGGTATCATATTAAAAGTAATAATAATGTCTTATGAACCCAGAACATTGCAAAGAGTGTCTCTTTCTCACCTCGTGTGTTGTTTTCTAGCACCGTGTGCCCCTCAGAATGTGTCTAGATTTCTGGACTGTGCCTCTAACAGCCTCAACGTCAGCTGGGCTCTCGGTCTCACAGCTTTGAACTACACCGTCCTTGCCAGGACTACAGGTAGCACTGTTCTCACCTGTACCACAATGGGCTCCAGTTGTATCATCACTGGCCTGCAGTGTGGTAAGAACTACACCGCTGTTGTCACTGCAAACAATAGAGAGTGTCAGGGACCAGAGAGCATGACCCGTCCAGTCCAAACAGGTGAGATTTCTGATCACACTGTGAATTAAAAACAAGAGATGTTACCTAAAAATCAAATCAAAATACTTTCTATCTCTGTTCTGGTAGTGCCGTGCATTCCCACATCAGTCAATGCCAATGTGGAGTGTTTAAATAACACAGTGAGGGCATCATGGGGCCTGGCAGCTGGAGCTTTATCTTACATCGGCGTTCTGACCGGCCCGGACCATTACAAAGAATCCTGTGCAACATCTGGCCTCTCCTGCTCCTTCAGGGGCTTAACCTGTGCACAAACCTACACTCTGAATGTCATCTCCCTGGACAGCCAATGCAACAGTACAGTCAGCCCCAACGTCTCTGTCACAGCAGGTAGGAAAACACAATCCAATTCACTTTAACGTGAGCACATCGCTAAGCTAATGATTAGTGGTCAACCGATATAACGCCAAGACCAATATATTGGACAACATTTGGCATTTTTCAAATATCACAGTGGCTGAATAGTGTTTATATTTGACTGATGAAGTGCTAAGCTAAGTATTTGCACATTTTAATTATATTGAAATATTTTTACTGACACTTTTTAGCATTTAATGAATTATATCAACTATATTTGATGAGGTCAGATGCAAAAGTGTGCCACCTAAAATGTTTTTCTTTCTCAGGCTCCTCAATGCTATCTCACAACCAATTTGGATGTATTGTACAAAAGGGCTAATTCATACAAAGAGATTGTATAAATTAGCCACCTCATGAAATATGTTTGAGTTGCTGTGAGATCAGGCTGGGCTATATGTTTTTGTTTAGTTATTTTGCGTTAATGGCAAAGTATAGAACCTATTTATTTCCATTAAAGTAAAATTACTAAACCTTGACAAAATACTCATTAAAAAAAAAAACTAGATTCAAATGGCACTTTTCTGAACTCATCATTTTCTATGATTGTCCTCTTAGACAATGATACATGTGATGCTGCCTTAGATTGTGACCAAACAGTGCTTAGAAGAGTGTATAATGTCTCTGTTGGCCTGTCCCTGGGCTTTGCCCTTTTCCAGCTCCCTGTGACCCTGCGAGTGTGACTGCAGTGCTCAAGTGTGACTCTCGTACAGTAAATGTGTCGTGGCACGCTTCCGCTGGTGCCAGCACATACACAGCCCTGGCACAAGCACAGAATCAGAGCATTCCTTCCTCTTCCTGTCGAACCTCAGCCACTTCCTGTGACCTCACGCAAATCTTCTGCGGAGAGGTTTTTAATGTCACAGTGCTTGCTGATGATGGAACCTGCAACACCTCATCATGGGCCAGCACTATGCTGGAGTCGGGTACGAAGAGCATCTGCCTCACTTCAGATTGGATTGGTTCAGTTTAGCCTAATCTGACTTCATTTCCCTTGTTTTCTCTTCCTGTGTAATGTCTCAGCTCCATGTCCACCGACAATAAGGCCTCCTTCACTGAACTGCAGCACCAATTTGGCTCTGCTGACCTGGCAGAAGGACCCAGATGCTGTTAGTGTTCGTGTCAGTGCCACCTCTGTCCAGGGACAAACTGCCACCTGCAGCTCTTCTTCAAACAACTGTTCCCTGAATGCCTTGCTATGTGGTCAGACATATACTGTGTATGGTGTGGCCCAGGGGCCTCAGTGTGAGAGTGCACCTAGTGCTCCGTTCAATATTACCACAGGTAGGTTTATAACCTATTTGTAATTCAACATCAGTATGAATGTATGAAATAACCTGCATTTCAGAGCACTGTACATATTTTATATCTTTATGCCAATTCAGTAAAAATCAATTACAGCACCTTTTATTTGTGCATCATTAGCCAGGTTTTTTTCAAACATATAAATGCATATATATACATTTGTGTGTGCTTTATTAAAATATCTATAAACAAACAAAGTGAAGTAGCTTTGGCTACAGTGTTTTTCCTGAAGATGCAAAAGTTAGAGTGTACCTTTATTGTATAATTAACAATTAAATGAAAGGTCAATGGTCTACTGCATTACTGACAGACTGCTAATCCGCCAGGCCAAAATAAACATCCAGAGCTGAATAAAAGTGCTCTTCTGTTACTATTTGCCAGCCCCCTGCACCCCTGCTCAAGTGAGCGCTAACTACAGCTGCGGCACCAGCACAAAGCTGAGCTGGACTGACAGTCTGGGTCGAGAAAGCTTCTATGTGCTTGCGCAGACGAACGGTCACTCAGGCTCCTGCAGCACAGTCCAAACCTACTGCTCCATCAATTCGCTGAGATGTGGAAGCCTTTATAATGTCTCTGTGGAAGCAATTTCTAGAAACTGCAACAGCAGCCAAGTAGCTTACACGCAGCTGCAGACAGGTGATCACTCGTAAACACAGCCCTCATGCAACACTTTCCCTGAATATTTAGACATATCATATGTAATGCATATTTTTATTACCATTTTCCACAGTCTTTATGAATCTTAACATTTATACAAGCCTCTTTTTTATGTACATCTTTATACGTAAATACCTTAATTACATAAGAAATTAGTTTTAGTAAATAAGCATTTTTAAAGGAAATACTCTGAGAAGACAGTAATGATACTTCCTGTTCTCTCAGCACCTTGTGCCCCAAAGAATTTGACAGTAAGACTACAGTGTCTGAACAACACCGCTGTTGTGTCCTGGGAGGGAAGTCCTGGTGCCGTGGGCTATAACGTCACTGCTGTGGGACAGGATGGGGATATCAAGTACAGTACCGTCACTGGCACCAGTTGTCAACTACCCAACATGCACTGTGGTCAGACCTATGACATTGTAATCACACCCTTCTCGCAGACGTGCACTGGGTTCCCGACTGCTCCCTTCACTTTCAATGCAGGTGTGTATATGCAGATTCCACAAATGTAGTACAAATTGCTGTCCCATTGCTTTTTAAACGTAATAAAATAAGACACCACTATATATTTTTGCCTGTAGAACTATTAGATAAACTATTGTGTAAGATAAAATAACTTTAAGATAACATAACTTTAAAAGTTGCTAATTTTAAAAATATCTAATATTTGCAGTATGCGTCTCAACTGTATCCAACAATACAACATCCTAATTCTTTAAATTGGTCATATGATCCTTTTTTAAAGATCATTATTTGGTGTAACAGAATATGTTGGCATGCTTTACTGTTCAAAAATCACTTTATTTTTCAATGATTGTACATTATTTTATTCATCTATGCCTTTCCTCTCTCAAACGCTTCATTTTCCATGAAGACCCTCCTTCCGACAAGCATAATCCGCTCTGATTGGCCGAATACCACAAGCATGTCGTGGACACGTAGCGCTTCTTTCCATAATCACGGTTTTAGCTTTCAAAATAAATGTAAGGACAGTTAATAATATCATTAGTTGTTTTACCATCAGTGAAAGCCTGAAAGAGGAACAGAGTTGTGTGACAGACACAGCCTCATTTGTGTTTGTAATGACGTACTGTACACAAGCCTTCACTGAGAAGTGACCCACTCTCCCTTTCTTTCATACACAAACAATGCGTTTTAAGGCAATTTCACACAGGATGCATAATGCACTGCACCATGAAACCCATTCATTCCAACTTAGCAAATACTACTAATAATAACAACACATAAGTTTATTACAGTCGCTGATTCAGATTGTCGGAATTGACCCATTTTTTTTAATAATAGCCTTTGCACATCCCTTTGTAAGCATTTGGGCTATATTATGCACATATTCCTACGTCTTGACATAGAACGTCTGAATGAGTTGATTTAGGGTGGTGTGGACGAGTATTAACTTTAATAAAGAATATATTTAAGTTTGACACTTTGGTCTTTAGCAACTTTAGGGATCTTATCTATGAACAGTTTTCAGCACCTCAAGAGAACGGAACACTTCAAATCGCATCATATGACCCCTTTAAAATCATTGAAGACAAAATAGCAATATTTGTTAATCTATTTTAACAATAGATATATTTGTGACATCCAGCAAATTTAAATAGGACTTTGAGCATTGTGAAACAAACAAACAAACAAACAAACAGTCAATTATATCATTCTATATTCTCCATTTTTGGTTGTAATCTGGTGTCTGCTTTGGCCAGTGTCTGTAGATGCAGTTTTGTAAGAAGTTTTTTACCCTAAGTTCCACTTATGAAGGAAGATCCAGTGGTTTTGCTGCATCGTTTCAGTCTAGTTACTTGATCTTCTTTTCTTCCCTTAACAACTTTCTAGGGTCTTGTCCTGGAAGTGATGTCCAAGTTTCTCTACAGTGTAATGGTAATGTGGGACTTGTTCATTGGACTGCTGCCAAGAATGCTGAAAGTTACATTGCGATGGCAACGGGTAAAGATGGCCAGACCCACACGTGCACCTCCAGTGGCACCAACTGCAGCTTTAATGATCTGCACTGTGGTGAGAACTACACCGTTACGGTGGCTACGGTGGAGCGTGGCTGCCAGAGTCAACCCAGCACACCTGTCAGTCTCAGTTCAGGTCAGGAAACAGAACACAAAGTATTGTATGATTTGTGGCATTACACACAAATTAACCTATCCAATCAGTTTACTAGTGTTTGATTTCGACCCAATTCCTCATACTTTTAGCTATCTGCCCACCCTCGAATTTGGCTGGTCATACCAACTGTGCTACGAGTGACATCAGCATTACATGGGACCCCAGCCCACAGTCTAGAGTCAATTACATCCTGTACATCCATCAGGTGGATGGCCTGAACTCCACCCTCAACACAACACAAACATCATACGTTCTGACAGGGTTGCACTGCGGAATGAGCTTCATCGTACAAGCGGGTGCTCAGGACAGCACCTGCACCAGTCCTTATGGAAGCCCAACGCAGATCTACACAGGTAGCCTACAAATGCTTTCAGTTATCTTCACAACAGCTACAAACAGCATTAGTCTGCTTTTGTTGTCAAATATGTATGGAAAAATCTACGGTAAACCAGGTATCACAGCAAAATAACCCAAGACATGATGATCAGGTCCTTGAATAGGTTTATTTTATGCAGACTGTAAATTATCCTGATTTTTACAAGACTGCAAACCTACAAACCAAGTTAACAAACAATATACACTCAACAAAAATATAAACGCAACCCCCTGTTTCTGCTCCTATTTTTCATGAAATGGACTTAAAGATCTAAAATTCATTCCAGATACACAATATTACCATTTCTCTCAAACATTGTTCACAAATCAGTCT
>JAUCMT010000054.1:2190463-2209097 GCA_032357475.1 Enteromius thamalakanensis | reverse complement strand
TTAGCATATAGCTTTGTTTAGTAGAAACGCTACTCAGACATGATTTATTTACTGTATATTGTTAATGTAGGAAAAAATAACATTTAACATCCTAAATTTATGGGTTAGCCAGCTTTATCTTAAAATAGCTTATCTTTTTTGGTCTTTAAGTTCCTATACAAACTATTCAATATGATTTTATCTACCTGCATTAGGGAGTAAACAAGATAAGTACCTTCGAAATTGTACAATACAATTTCATATATTGAATACTTTGCACTGGAAAATTAAATTACCTGCTCCTGGTCCGACATAATGTTTCCGTAAAACCAGTCTTGTTCTCGTCCTACTATACTCTTTGGTCCTACTACATGTTTAAACAAGAGTGAAACTGATTAAACAAATGACCAATCACAGGCGGGAAGACAAAAGTCATTGCCCCGCCCTCAAAGTGGCAAAAGTCAACTTGAGCGAGCGAGCGTGTGTTGAGTAGTCGCGCGAGCACTCAGGTGCAGTTGAGCGCGCGAGGCAGCAGGGGCTTGCGCCAGTATTAATTTCCGCTCCTAAATACTGTTCTGCGCTCGCGGGTGCACAGATGCGCTCTCGCATTATTATTTTTCTCTCGTGGGTCTGGTTTTGCGCTCCTACTTCATTCGCGTGCTCGTGGTTTTTGTGCGCGCGACTTTTGACTCTATTTAAACGCCATAGACTTTCACGTATGGTTTGTTTACAGGAGCAAAGGAAGCAACATTTCCTTACTTTAGCAAAGGAAAACCAGACTCCTTTTGGCTTATATCAAAATTCTTCAAAATATATCTGTACAAATGCTGGGCTTGTACTTCTAATTCATGACCAGTGTTTTTGTTGTGTTCTCTCTCCATGGCCACAAAAACAATGCATTTAAATTCGGTTCTCTGTTCACCTTTTAGTGCTTAATCTTGTTCTGTACACACACAGTTCAGTAATTTAAAGGAGTGAGAACCGCATTCTACTACTGAATGAACTCCTGCAAAATACAGGCAGTGACAACCGCATTTGATGTGTTGTGCAATATGTACAGAACCAAAGCCACCATTGTTTTGATAACTACAGTATGTTGCTATGGTTTCCTCTGTGTCAATTATCACAATCTTGCTCCGTACACACATGTAACGATCATTTAGGGGATTCACTCCTGCATTTAAATGCGGTTGTCACTCCCGAAAGCTTACAGTATGCATGTGGCCCATTTGTCATCTGTTTGTCAGGTTGTTTTGTTTATTTGTTTTTGAAACTTACACACCTATGAATTTCAGTAGTTGCCATTTAAAATGCATTCTGAATTCCACATGCAGGTAGGAATGCTCCAAAGTACCATGGTACATAAATGATGCAAAATACAAAACTACAGTACTGCACACTACTGTTTTTACCATTGATATATGCACTGAATCTGGACTTTTTGGTACTTTCGTTTTTTTAACGTAGCATTACATTTTCTGATATTTGTCTGTATTTCAGCCCCGTGTATGCCTCGTAACATTCGGGCACTATTAGACTGCCAATCCAGTACGGCTGCATTGTCATGGCAGCCAGGCATTGGGGCAGTGCGGTACACGGCCACAGCAGTAAGTGAATCTGGCCATGTGGTCAGCTGTAAAAGCAACGATACTTTCTGTGAGCTGACAGGACTGGCCTGTGGAGCAAGCTACAACATCACTGTGTTAGCGGAAGGAGAGACCTGTAGTAGCACTACAACTATGAATGGACACCTGAATACAGGTGAGCAAAACCACTCAGAACGCCTTCTAGAGTACAGTATAAAAATAGCTTTACAAACACCCTAGCAGCCACCTATTAATGCTCTCCACCCCCCATAGCCTTTCAATGACCTACTGTAGGAATGTCCAGGGCAACAACACAGTACAACAATTACTTACAGTATATGTTATATTGCGTAGCATTGTCCTTGCAACCACCCACTGTTTGTAGCACTGTGTTCACACTATTATGTAACAATTTGTTTCTCTTTATTATGAACTCAGGTCCTTGTGCACCCCAGAATATTGAAGTGCAGTACAGCCTATCTATTGGCCAACTGTCGTGGGACAGAAGTAGAGGTGCTTCCATGTACAGCGCACAGGCTGCCAATGATCTGGGATCAGTGCTGTCCTGCTCCACCAGTGACACCTCCTGTGCCCTCTATAACGTGTCCTGCAGTCAGACATATGACATCACTGTGACCGCACACAACAACATCTGCCGAGGAGCTGCTGTGTCTGCATCAACTACTCTAAGCACAGGTGCATTCAATTTACCATTTTATCATTGATTGCTTTGCTTTCTGTACAGGCATTCAATTACTGACTCTGCACGTTTCACCAGAACCCTGCCCGCCTCAGAACGTGCAAACACATCTGCATTGTGGAAGTGGTGTAGGCACTGTGTCTTGGGAGGAGAGTTTTGGGGCAGTGGCATATGTGGTTTTCCTAGAGGGTCGCAATGGACACAGCCTGTCCTGTTCTACAACTAGCTCCAGCTGCAGTGTGACGGGCTTAATCTGTGGAACGGTTTATAACACTCAAGTACGCGCTATTGGAAAAAATTACAACAGCACAGACAGCGAAACAGTTCTCTTCACATCAGGTTAGACGTCTAAGAAATGATGTCATTTAGGAATCATTCACATTCTTTGGTATAACAACATGAATTTGTTGTATATTTAAATAACAAGTAATTGTGCCATATTTTCATCTCTGCTGTGTCTTTGTATCTAGCCCCCTGTCAACCAGTTTCCAGTTCAGTCACTGTTGACGTGAACTGTGAGAACGCCACGGCATTGTTCAGCTGGGATTTTAGCAATGGAGCTGCATCCTATAAACTCACTGCTATTGGTAACAATGGCTACATTGCCTCCTGCACCTCTCAAGACAATTTCTGTATTATCAGCGAACTTGCCTGCGGACAGACTTATACGGTTGGGCTCACAGCAGTCACTGATGAATGTCAGTTTACCAAGGAGACGGGAGTGACTTTCCAAACACGTGAGTCGCAATATTTATATTTGCAAAAACAACAGAGCATTTGCAGTGTAGCTGTAGAAAATGCATACAGCTCACTTATTATTTATAAATAAAATAAAATATTATTATTTGTCATTTGACTTCCAGGCCCCTGTGCTCCTTTACATGTCAACGTGGACCTTCAGTGCAAGCCAAGCAAAGCCATAGTGACTTGGGAACAAAGGGACGATGTGCTATACTACCTTGTTAGTGCTTCTGTCAGCACAGGAGAAGCAAATAGAGTTTGTAACTCGACAACTGACAGCTGTGAAATGAGTGGGTTGCAGTGTGGAGTGGAGTACGCCTTCACCGTCACTGCCTACAGCAGCCGCTGCCATAGCAATGTCAGCAGCACTATGCACATTACAACAGGTAGATGAGAAAACTCAGTCCTGCAGAGTTCTGCTCCAAACCTAATTAAAACTCACCTGCGTGTAGCTTTCTAGTAACCCTTTAGACATTGATTAGCTTGTTCAGATGTGTTTGATTAGGGTTGAAGCAAAATTCAGCATGGCTGCAGCAGAAGAAGACAACCCTGCTTTTAGCTGTTTTAGATTTTTTGTTAACTCTAAACTTAAGTTTGTTCAAAAGAGCTGATAAACAGGCCACTGGAGGGTTACCATCTTGCAAATGACAGATCTAACTCTAAACCAACCTACCTGTTTGAGATAATTAATTAATAATTAAAATAATCTTGCTGTCACTCTGGTTGAAATATGCGCATGTTCTCTAACTGGAGAGGTGCCCTTATAAGAAATTCCACCCTTTGCTGTATCTGTTTCTTCAGAACCTTGCCAGCCAACTCAACCGACAGTTTCAGGATCATGTCATAACAACACAGTTCTCTTGAACTGGAATCGTAGCAGAGGTGCTGCAAGTTACACAGTCCACATAACAAGCAACCTAGGATACGCAGACTCCTTCCAGACATCTGAATCTACACTGACAGTGGAGCTTCTTTGCGGACAGACCTACACCTTCACAACACTGGGAGAAAACGATGTCTGTGACAGCATACTAAGCGCTCCTGCACATTTTACCACTGGTAAGACCCAACACTCATAAAGGCAGTAATGAAAGGCCAAACTAACAAATTATTCAACTGTTACATAAAAGACTTATTCTCTGCATCAACCACTGCTATTTTCTATAGCCCCATGTGTGCCGTACCACATTAAGACCTATGCAGAGTGTGAGAATAACCTTGGAGCTGTCAGTTGGGCTGGCAGTGATGGCGCAGATATTTACACCGCCATTGCCATAGGACGAGATAACCACACACATGTCTGCATATCAAACACAACTCACTGTATTTGGGAGGATTTGCACTGTGGAGAAATTTACTTTGTCCAAGTCATCGCCAGTGCTCAAATCTGCAACAGTGGGCCAAGTGATGGCACAGTCATCCACATGGGTGAGTGTCTAAGAACAAATATGGAAGACTTCTATGTACGATAACAATAACTAAAACTACTTTGCCACTCTATAGCTGTAAAGTGACTGTAAAAATGGTTTTGTAATCTAACAAATGGATAATCAAGATTGTCTGTGATGTGTACAGCTCCATGTGTCCCTCAAAACCTGGTGCCCTCTTTCCACTGTGATATAAGAGTGGCTTTCCTCACCTGGGAAGCAAGCGAAAATGCTCAGATGTACGTGGTTTCTGCCGAATCTGATAGTGGTCACATGGTGGAACTCTCAACCAATATCACAAGTGCACAGTTCTCTGAGTTCAACTGTGGTCAGTCGTACTACTTGACAGTGCAAGCAGTTGGAAATGTATGTCAGAGTCACCCCAGTATTGCTTCAGTGCTGCAGACAGGTTTGGATTCTCTCCCACGCACCACAAATATACTGTCAAAAAAGTACATAACTTATTGGCTTTCCTCCTGCAGAGCCCTGTACTCCCACATCTGTCTTTGCCTTGACGGACTGCATTTCCAACATTGCTACTGTATCCTGGGAGCCAAGTGACGGTGCAGAATACTACACAGCAACAGTGCAAGGCCAAGATGGGCCTTTGGGAACATGCATGTCCTGGTCATCCAGCTGTGGCATGAACAAACTCTCCTGCGGTGAATCATACAATGTTAGTGTGATTGCCTCCAATCGTCAGTGTAACTCAACACCCAGTGCACTAAGCGCTCTTAACTCAGGTAATGCACGCAAACAAACAACAACACAAATATAAGAAACAAGTAAACAAGTCTCAGCACAGGTATTACACAATAAAGCTACATAGAAATTGTGGATCATTTGTAGACAAAAAATAATCCTGTAACTGTTCTTACATTTGGAGAGCTTGTTCATGCACACTGCAAATTTTCTATATTTCCAGATTCTAGCTTGCATTCCCAAAAAAGATTATCCAGAAATTTTCAGCAACAAAAACCCACTATGAATGTCCCTGTCCCAAATGGCACCCTAAAACCTTGCAGTCTTACTCTGAGTTCACACTTTTGTGACGTAATACACACTTTGACTGTTAGGTGTAGACATCTGCTGCAAGCTAGCACCAGTGCAGGTGACAGAAGTACAGATCAAGGGCGCATAAAGGCCACAAAGGGGGTTCCCACGAGTACCCTTCTGAGTGCTAAAATGATGAATGGGACACCCTACGGTCCTACTGGACTTGACGGACATGCACAGCAGCCATTGTAAGTCGTAAGACTGCAAGTGCACATAAAGTGTTTAATTTAGGACAGGGCTTAATTATGTAGCTTAATTAGCTTTAGCTTAGACTAGCGGTTCTCAATTCCAGTCCTTGCATATTTGATTCAGGTGATTGAGGAAACTGTGCACTGTTCTTAAATAATATGATTAGGAAGCAATGCTCTATTCAACTAAATTTCATAGCGCACAGACAAATTCAAGGAAGGTTACACTTTAGCATTTGTCAGAAAGGTTATGGCACCAACATAAGATTCTGTTTGCATTAGCTCCTGGCTTTTAATGAATTAAGCTGACTCTTTCTCTCTTGTTCTCTTTTGCAGTGCCCTGTGTTCCTACAGGTGTGTCTGTGGTGCTCGACTGTGCCACTGCTGAGGCGCGTGTGTCTTGGAATGCAAGCATGGGGGCGCTTTACTATGTAACTTATGCCTGGAGTAGTACATTTAATTTCATGTCCTGTGAGAGCCTTGGGCCTGTTACACATTGTACTCTCACTGATCTCATCTGTGGAGAGGATTACACTATTCAGGTGATTGCGGTTGGAGATCAATGCTCCAGTTTGCCCAGTCAGGCAGAAAAATTCCGCACAGGTATTGTTATGTTTAGATCTAAATAAATATTTTTTGACTTTTAATTTTTATGTATAGTTCTAGTGAATGCTATTATTATAATATTATATGTTTTCTGTAGTTCCCTGTGCCCCAGAGGTTACTGCTAAACTGGACTGCTACACTGACTCTGTGCTGTTGCAGTGGACTCCCACTGATGGGTCTATTTTCTACACTGCTAATGCCAGGACACCGGAGGGGCTGGTCTCCACCTGCTCCAGCAATTCCACTTACTGTAAACTGAGCAGACTAGCCTGTGGACAAATATACAATGTAACGATGGTATCATATGATGGACATTGTCACAGCATGCCTGGCACAGCCCTAGCAGTGGCATCCGGTGAGAATGAAAAATTTAATTAAGCATGCAACACCTACATGTAGTAATTCTGACATTTTTAAGGGTCTTTTTCTGGAATGTTCATATGATTGACTACACATGCAGTCTGTAAAGCCATGTGATGTCAATCATAAACTTTACCAGGAAACATATAACAAAAGAATACTATCATAAGCACATTTTGACATGGCTAAGCTATTTACTGCAGAGCAATGAAATATTAGCATCATTTAACAGTGGATCTGATGATATTGTTTATCTGATGATAAATACTATTTTGAAAATGATGGAAACGAAAAAGTTGGTTCTGTGATCGGTAGTTAATCTCCATCTGAAGGCCAAAATATGGCCCAAATATGCCTCTGCAGAAAAAAGGTAATGCATGCCTTTCAGGAAACGGACGATTAAACATGCTTCTCATGTTCTGAAAGATGTTTAACACGTTGCTTTTTTATTATAAACTACTCAAAGTAAAATCTTAAACCTCAAGCACAAAACCGACTGAGCACATGGAAGCAAGTAGACGAAAATGCAGCACTGAGGCAAGATGAATGTAGAGCTGCTGGTCTTGTTGGTTTCTGAAAATAAAGAGATGTATGACAATAATTTCCTCATTGCTGGAGCTACTGCTTAAAATATCCATGTTTTTTTACCAGTTAACAAAGAAGCATGTGACTGGTTTTGACAAGCGTGTCTTCTGGCTCCCTTGTTCTTCTGTGTGCCAAGCGAATGTCAGAAGCATAAAAAATTGTGCAGCGCCATCTTGTGTACCGGGGTATAATTAAATAATTAATTAAATGCTGGCGGCTCATCGTCAGGAAAATCATTTGGGTATGAACAGTGAAAAACGCTGAAGATATTCACATGCAGCGGTTTCCTTTCTAGCCACAACCCTATAATGCATATTGTTCCACATTGCACTTCTTACAGAAGACTCATCCCTTTGCACTAATCCAGTGGTTTCCAACCACATTCCTGGAGGCCCCCCAACACTGCACATTTTGTCTGACACACATTTCAGTTCTTAGAGTCTCTTCTACTGAGCTGATGTTTTGAATCTGGTGTGTTTTTTAAGAAGACATTGAAAACATGCTGGGCCTCCTGGAATGTGTATGGAAACCACTGGATTAGAGCATAGGGATGAGTCTTTTGTAAGAAATGCAATGTGGATTACCTTTCATCTGTAGGGAGAAATTTGATATTTCAACATGAAAGCACCTTCTGGCATTCTGACGGAGATTCAGTACTGATCACAAAACCATGCTTTACTGAAAGATACACATGAATATCGCATTTCATTAATCATGCAGCCCAAATACTAATTAACTTTTTTTTTTTTACTAATTTCGGTTTTATGACAAATCTCTCTCTCTGACATTTGCTCTCTCTCATATGAACAGTGCCCTGTCCACCTACGAATGTGGAGTCAACGTTGCTCTGTTCTTCAGACTCTGCCCTTGTGCACTGGAATCCTGGTGCAGGGGCAGAATCTTTTGAGGTGCATGCCATTAGCAAAAATGGCCAGGAGACAGGATGTGAAAGCACAAATACTTCCTGTGTTATGCCTAACCTTGTATGTGGGTCCATTTACAATGTCAGTGTGCTTGCCATTGGTCATCACTGTAATGATTCAAGGAGTGAAATCACAACACTGCATTCAGGTTGGTGACCCCTAATTAAACACAATTCAATGCAGCTGAAATTTGTCCACATGACAGAGAGTGCTAGCATTTCCCACCTCAACTGTAGAATCACTAAAATAACAATTCCCACTTTGTCCTCAGTGCCATGTATTCCCAGCCACATTCAGGCAAACCTGAGCTGTGGATCTGGTGTAGTTGATATATCCTGGCAGCCTAGCCAAGGAGCTTTATCTTATACTGCTGTTGCTCAGGGCAGAGGAGGCTTTGCGTCTTCATGCAACAGCAGTAGCACTACATGCCAGTTTAGTAATCTGCTGTGTGGACTCACGTACAGCTTCAGTGTGGCTGCCTCCGACAATGTGTGTACAAGCGCACCAAGTAATAACGTGCAGCTGGACACAGGTAGGATGACTGTATGCAAAAAATTCACAGATATTTACTTACCCTTACATATCCATTGAGACGAACACATTTTTGCATGTCCATTCCTTTTTCATCCCAGTTCCGTGTAAGCCACATGGAATTGTTGCTCAAATGGAGTGTGCCAGCCACACAGGTGTAGTGTCATGGGAACAAGGAGAGCTCATTGCCTCCTTCCTGGTCCAAGCATCCGCGTCAGATGGGCACCAAACATACTGTAGCAGCCCCGCCACCAGCTGCAGATTAACCAGCTTGCATTGTGGCCAAGCCTACAACCTCACACTTACTGCCCAGGACAGCCACTGTAACAGCCAAAACGCCTTTTCACAATTGCAGTCAGGTAAGGAATTTTTCCATATTGCACCACATCTTCAGCAGCATAGAATGCAGATTATGCAGTGTTTCTGGCATTGCTACTGTATACAGCAACAGCACTGAGTTGCTCTCAAATTTATAGTCAGTAGTTATTCTGATGTAATCAGTTGAAATCAGATATCGTTTTTGTTGACAACCCAAACAAACTTTGAATGATGTTCACTGGACATTAATTCCTCATGTCGGTTTTCTTTCTCAGATCCATGTGAACCTACCAATGTGCAGGCTTCTCTTGTTTGCCTCTCTAACTCTGCGGCTGTGACATGGCAAAGTGCCAGTGGAGCATTATCCTACCAGGCTGAGGGTATCACTGTAGATGGCATCCATAAGGCCAACTGCAATAGCAGTGTGACACACTGTAACCTAGAGCATCTGCTCTGTGGGAAGACTTATAATGTGTCAGTGCTGTCTATGGACCACACATGCAGCAGCAAAGAAAGTTTGTTCACACAGCTGCATACTGGTGAGTGACTGTTAAAATGCACACTTGAACTACCACCAAGTACATTTGATGGCAACTGTTGCATGGGCAAGAGTCATTCTTATTTTCTTCCTTTCACTTATAGTTACTTTTTCCATAGATATTGCACCCTTTGCCACTAAGTTAGGATTAGAGTTTATTAGAACATTCACAGCAGATAAATGAAAGTTGTTTTTCTTTTTTAGCACCCTGTCCTCCTCAGACTGTTGATGTTAAGGTGAACTGCTCTGCTGGCTCATTGACTGTCACATGGCCAGCCAATCCAGATGCAGAATCTTTCCATGTGAGGGCACAAACCAGCGACGGATCTTTCCTGTCATGTGATTCCACTAGCACCAGCTGTTCAATCAGTGGCTTGCCATGTGGACAGTCATATTCTGTCACTGTGACATCTGTCAGGGGTGGCTGTGAAAGCCAGCCAAGCACGCCTGTTAATGCAACCTCAGGTAATTTTCACAACAGGGCACAATTACCAACAGTCTACCAATATGGGATGCAGATGCATACATAAAACTATTCAGAGACAACAAATAAAAAACAATTGCGCTATTAAATAAACAAAATATGTTGCACAATATTCTCTGGAGACAGAGAGAACTAACTTACTAAAGAGAACTCTTTAAAGGCAAAGAGGTAAAGAAAAAGGTAAAGAGATTTTGTAGTACCACTGTGTCTACATCCTGTGTGACAATTGTTGCACTGCACTTTGAAACAATTTTTGAGGCTTTCTACACTAGGGCTGCAACAAAGGATTGTTCGATTTCAGTATGTTTGAAAGTATATTATTTTGGTTATTGGTGCTCCCAGGTTCTCTCTCTCTTTCTCAGACACGAGTGGTTTAAAATCACCAAATACTTAAGACATAGCCTATTACAAGCACAGAGAATCTTTCTGCTGCCTCCAGCCACCCATACACGATAATATGCAATATGACTATATGAAAAATGACCATATTGCCAAACACTACTACTAACTAATTGGCAGAAGTAGTGCAGGCACATGGAGCATGTCAGAAACAGAGCAGGGTATACATTTACCATCCAATATAAACTAGCTTGACCATTTTTCCTGCATGTGTCCTGGCCAGTATTACTATATTGCCTAAAATATCTAGGTTTTGTCTCTTTATGCGTGTGCAGAGCGATAGGCGTATGACATCGGTTCCTTGTTTTCAAAATGCTCTCATGGTACCATAATGGTGACAATATCTTGGGGTCTTTTAGATTTCGTTGCATCACTTGCATGAGTAAGACAAGGGAAAGTCTATGTTTCTCCTTGTAATGACAGCTCCTCCAGTGTATTGTACCTTGAGTACTGTATTGTCATAGAAAATTACAGTTAAAGGGGTCATCGATGCAAGATTCACTTACATGATGTTTAAATGTGTGATGGAAGTATCTGTACACATCCACCCTAAATTGATAAAAAAAACACCCAGTGCGTGTGTTTAATCCTTATAATAGGCTAATGTCCCCTTTCAGCTACAGTAAGCTGTCATCAGTCCACCAATGTTTCGACACCAGAGCAGGAGTAGACAAGAACGTCTCCTAAGCGACTGAGGCATTTTTTTGGTGTTGGATGTAATACTGAACACAGCAGTCGTCATTTACTGAGCTGCTGGAGATGCAGTGGATAACCTTTGTTTTTGAAAGGGAGTGTGGTAAAAAGGTTTTGTTTTACACAAGAAATTTTAAACAAAATATATTACAGATTTGTTATTAAAACCCTAAAAAAATCATATCAACTTCTGCAAAATGGACATCTGATGAGCTCTTTAAAAAAATGTACTGCGTAAGAAACTAACAGACTGTATTTGTGTTTTTTTAGCTCCTTGTGTTCCTCAAGGAGAGATAGGAAACCTGGACTGTGTTACCAACTCAGCTTGGGTGACTTGGCTACAAGCAAAGGGGGCAGAATCTTACACTGTACTGGCGGTGGAGAAGGGTGGAAGCAACTCCAGCTGCTCGGCTAAAAATCTGCACTGCAATGTTCCCGACCTGCTCTGTGGAGCCACATACACCCTTCGCATTACTGCCCAGAACTCATTCTGCAAAAGCGAACCCGGCAATGCCTTCCAGATCCAGACAGGTGCAAACAAATCAAACATTCTTACATTTTGAAATAGATTTCATGCTTTATCCACCAAACTGTCCGAATCACAGCCACTGACCTCTGTTGTTTCTGTCTGCAGCTCCATGTGCCCTCAACTCCATCACTGCCCACACAGACTGTTACAGCAGCCGTATCACAGTTAGCTGGCAGCTGAATGAGGGATCTTCCTTTTATGTGGCTACAGCTGAAGGTCATGACCAAAGCATATTGATGTGCAACAGCACTGGCACATCCTGTGACCTCTCTGGAGCAAAGTGTGGAATGCAATACACCATTATAACTTCTGCATCCTCCGACAAATGCAGCAGCTTGCGGAGTGCACCTCTTAAAATGAACACAGGTATTACTCAACACTAACCTTTCACATCCAGGCACACTCCACATGAAAGTTTAATTCTACATATACTCTGCACAGTTCTCACCCACATAGAATATAACATTTCTTTTTAACTCTTTTACAGCACCTTGTGTTCCTCAGAATATAACATTGAACCCAGTGTGTGACTCAAACGGCATGGCGGCAACATGGTCACCCTCTCTAGTTGCCGAATCATACTCACTCACAGCCAGCAGTAGAGATGGAGATGTCCAGACCTGCAGAAGCACCACAAACAACTGCACCCTGCTTCACCTGCACTGCGGACAGATTTATAACGTTAGCATAACCGCTTCGGCTGGAAACTGCACCAGCCTGGCCAGTCAGCAGGTCACCTTCTATTCTGGTGAGACTACATGTTGGCTTGAATACAGCTTGATCAGATTTATATTTTGTTATGAAATGAATGCCATATTGCATTCCTTCTGCTCTACACAGTGCCCTGTGAGCCACAGAACATGACTGTGGAAGTGCAGTGTGACACCGGGACTGCCACACTCTCCTGGGTCAAGGGCCAAGGTTCACTGCACTACTTCACAAAGGCTCGAACTCTGGATGGGCGCACGCTTAACTGCGACACTACAAGCACGTCCTGTAGTTTTTATGGACTGACTTGTGGGACGTTGTACAACTTCAGTGCGCTGGTTTCAGATGGAACCTGTAACAGCTCTCTTACTGTCCCAATCCAGAAAGGAGCAGGTATACAGCCAAATATGTCTGAGAATGTTACAGGATCTTGTTATGTAAACATTATACAACATAAAACACAAAAAACATTATTATATGGTTACATCATTATATTTTTTGTATGATATTTACATTACATTTTTTTTACACCAATAATGATATTTCATTGTTTCAGTCAAGGAAATTTTCTCTCCCAAATTACTGCATACAGATATTTTCATTTTGATTGTGTGTGTGTCTTTTTCCACCCGCATATGTCAAAGTAAAAAAATGTCTGTAATCTGTTTATGCAATTAATATAATTTTCTAACATTTAGCAATTTTAAAATTGGGGAATAAGTAATAATTGGTGGATAATAATTTTTTTCTCTTAAATGACATTTCCTATGGAAGCCTGTTTCCGCCACTGAAAAAAAGGTTATTGCAGAAAAAAAAAGGTTATTATCTCCCAATTCGTCCTTTTTTTTCTCAGATTTGCGCGACATAAAGTGAGAATTGCAATAAATGAAGTCAGAATTGCAAGATAAAAAGTCCTAAAAACCTTATTAAAATAATTTTTTTAAAACAAATTTTTAAAAAGTTAGTTAGTTTTCTAGAAACTTTTATTTTTATTTATTTGTTTGTTTTATTTTAAAGGTGTCATGAACTGCCTTTTTATTATTTTGTACTGATCTCTGAGGTCCCTTTATAACTCTATGGAGATTTTTACATCAAAAACCTAATTTAGAGCTTATTAGCTTTCGTCTTTTAGTTTCAAACTTTTTGTAAATCTCAAATCAAATTGTTCTTGTTTGGAAATGAATCCAGTAAAATTAAGTGAAAAAACAACCAAGTTCTTACTGACATGACTTTGCTCTTCATTAAAAATAAAGTACATCCACTCTTTCCTAATGTTAGAATCAGACTTCTACAACTTCCACAACTTGGCACTGCACAGCGTCTTGGTGTCTTCACAGACATGTCTATCATTTAGTAGATCTCGGTTCACCTCTCGTTAAGTACACCACGTGTGCAAATCGGTGGGAGGGGCTAAACAGGAAGCGATGTAGAATCAGTGGGCGGAGCAAAACAGGTTGTGATGTAGAATCAGAGTAGAACTTTGTCAAAAGATCAAGAGGATTTTGAATCCTCAAATAATGACCCCTTTAATTAATAAAAATGATTTTCTATAATTAGTTAACAACAATAACTCTGTTACTAATTAACCCTCTTCTGATCCTTCCTGTAGTCCCATGTCCTCCTGCCACCGTGAGGGTGAGGACACATCTGATGGTTGACGCCACTTTAATCAGGGTCTACTGGAATTCTGTGAACTGTCCTGATGTCACATACCTGGTACAGGTGACAGGCAATATCCAGAACAACCCAGCATCTCTTATGGACGTGTCATCCTACTGGACAGGCATCAAGTACTTTGAGTTTCCTGTTCCCTGTAGCACCACTTACAGCGTGTCTGTGTTTGCACAAAACTCAGCAGGCATCAGCAAAGCATCCAAGGCTGTTACTGGTGTCACAGGTATCAGACGACAAGTCAAACTTTCATTGATGGGAGAAAAAAAAACATCAAAATTTAAGATTATATTAGACTGACTGATCTCATAAGAATGTTTTGATCTCTGTCTTGATCTCTTACATTCTACTCTCCTCCAGTGCCCTGTCCACCAATGAATGTTATTTTCACGGGCGACAGTTCCTCCGCCACAGTGACCTGGAGTTCTTCAGATCTTACCACAGGGTACAGGGTTTACCAGCTGACCTCTAACGGCAGGGTGCCTGTCTGTCTCACCTCAAACCTCAGCTGTGAGGTCTCTGGCCTGCAGGCCTCTAATGTTGCTGTGACAGCCTGGAACAGTGCAGGAGAGAGCCTCGCATCCAGAGTGGCTACTGGTAAGAAAAAATGGGCTCAGATGCAATGGGAATTATCTTTTTTTTTTGAATGAATGCAATTTTCCTCTTTTACTGTACTGCATTTAATATTTTTTTTTATTCATGTACTCACTTAGTAATAAAATTTCTCCTGAAAATCACCTTTAAAGTTGTCCAAATTAAGGTCTTAGCAATGCATGTTATGAATCAAAAATGTACTTTTACTATATTTACAGCAGAAAATGAACAAAAAGTTTTATTGAACATGATCTTTACTTAATCTGATTTTTGTAAAAAAAAAAAAAAGAAAAAAGAAAGTAAGAAAAATCCAAATTTTACTCCAATGTATTTTTGGTTATTGCTACAAATAGACCTAAGACAAATATGAATAATTCTGTGTACACTAACTGTAGCAAGTGCATTATTTAGTTGTTGCATTAACAAACTGAATGCATTTTAACAGGTCTAACCTCAAACCGTCGAAAGAGAAATCTGGAATATGCAAAGATGTTTGCATCACTGACCCCCGGTGAGATGAACTGATTTACATCTAACATGCATAATAATTAAGAGCATATAAATTTCTTTTTGGAAGATTTTAAACAATTTATGAGATTGGGAATTGATCTATATCTTTAACCTTTTAAAAACTTCTTAAACCTACTTCAGACTGAAAATATCAAACTTTTTTAACTTTTTCAAAATTTCTGGTCAAGCTACAAATAAGCAAGTTTTGCTTCAAATTCACAAGTCTAAATAGACATTATAACTTTAAAGAATCTAAATAGATAATAATTACGACATGTTACAGTGTAAACATATCTTTTTGGCTTTTTTGGAAAATGTGGAGGAAATGTGATTCAGTCATGAAAATGATCTCAGGATCACAGCGAACTGAAGTTGCTGTTAATCAAATTCTGTTGCTTTTGCAGAGGAGCTGGCTGTCCCTGAGGTGAAGGTTGCTGTGAGGGAACAGTCACTACAGGTCGAGTGGTCTCGGGTGACAGAGGCGGAGTCCTACACTCTGATTGTATACGAGGACACCGAAGATCAGCCGAAGGAGGTTGTGTCTGTGTACAGGACTGAGATTGCTACAGTTACTGAGCTAGAACCTGCAACACTTTACTGCATCATTGTGTCTGCCAAAAATGACAACCTCCAGAGTGCATATTCTCAACCTGTGTGCGTCACTACTGATGCCTCTGAGTAAACGGCCTTCCTGCAGGGTGGACTGTACAGGACTGTAGATACAAAACAAACCAAAGTGGTGTTGATTTCTCTGAAATAGCGTCTTCTCTTTCTTATATTCCATGATTACTACTAAAAAGACAACAAAATCAGCATATTTGTTATAGCAGAAATGTAAAGAAAATTTTAATTTAGAGTTATTGAGTGATTATGTCTCCTTAAATAATCATTTTCCAATGAACCAATGAATTTCTACAATGATATATCTAATATATAATCATTTATGTTGATTGAAAAACATAGGCAAGGTCACTTAAAATGAAGAATAGATGTTAAAAGATTATACTTTGATTGAGCAACATGTTATACTGAAACATAGATTTTAAAGAAAGATGTGTATTTATCTTAAAAAGTAATTTTCTGTAACCAGGTAAAATGATTTAATCAAGAATGTTTGTGTAGTTAGATCAAATAAAAGGTTAATTTATCAAGCACTATTTTTAAACCATATATTGTATTTTCTGATGTATACGTGGGCGCTGTTAACAATCTGAAATAATAATTGTATACATAAAACCATCTGATTTAAAGTCTGTGAATGAAAACCCTAATCATTCAAATCTTCATCTGTTCTGAGAATCACAGAGTATCAAATTTATGATGCATAATTTTCTTCAACAATCAACAATCTGAAATCAAGATTTTCTACTCAGTAGACTATACTATGGATTACAGTAGACTATAGCCATGCAGAAGTGAGTGCGTTTCAGTTTCATGTACATACAGTATTTCATTCAACTTGTCATTCACTCATCAACTTCTAAGAATGAAGAAATTAATATGTAAATAGTGAAATTTTACAATTGTACTACAAAACAAAATGTTTAGTTTTCTTAATTTCTGCCATATTCAACTTTTGATGAAGTAATGTCAAATGTTTTTTAAAATATTATACTTGTGGAATGGAAAAGTTTGGGAACACCTGAGCTAGAGTACTTGTGTGTCATTCTTGAGCTGCCCCACTGCAAAAACTGTACACTAGCTATAGTTTTCAGAATATTTTTCTATGGCCCTTTGACATTTTCTAATAAAAAAGCATATAGGTTATGACACCAGCTTGGAAAGAGCTGGCTAGCTGGATGCAAAATAAGTCATCCATCTAATAGTTTTTTCTGTTTGCTATTTTAAAGTCCTGTCATCGAAGCATTGTGAGCAGCGACACAGAAGATAACTGAAACATTGCTTTTTTACTCAAGGTGATCATCAGGGTTCCAGCACAATGGTTTGTGTAGATCAGGGCTGTCCTAGAGGGCTGGTGTCCTGCAGAATTCATCTCCAACAACTAATCAAACACGCCTGAAGCAGCTAATCAAGCTCTTAATAGGCATGTTAGAAACTTCCATGCAGGTGTGTTGACGCAAGTTGAAAAGGTGATGGTGTGAGTTACGCTGGTCTGCTGTATCTCCAGTGGAATAAAACCCAGCATGGAGGATGTGTAAAGTTCTCATTAGCCCTATTCGGACGGGACTAGTTTTCTAAACTACGTTTGAGTTTCGATCGTTATCACCTAATGTCCGTGATTTTCATGTACCATTTCGGACGGGACTACGGCCTAACGTTATGTGAGTAATGCTTGGAAATTTGTAGTGAGATAATTATGTTCGCCTCCGATGAAGCGGCATGTAATTAATGATATTTTTCCTTATTAATATTTGCAGCATGAAATAAACATGATTTTTTCAAAATGCAGTATTTTCAGTTTCCACTGTTATGAAGAAAAAAATGCAGGTGATTACGCTGGCGCTTTCATGTCCTGCAAAGGCGCAAGCGGCACCCAAGCGCCCCGCCAGCCACAACAAAGCATCGCGCCTGCCTCAGATTCTATCACTGTTTACACTTCGATAAATGCCTATAAACAACCAGACAGTGCAATTCTACATTCATTTACATATTTGCCACCTTAACTTATGCTTAATTTCTTCCTTTAAATTCATAATGGCGGACGCAGCACCGAAGTGTCGCGCCAGCCACAAATATGCGTTGCGCCTGCCTCAGTGTTTATTACCATTTACACTTAGGTTAAGCATATAAACAAACAGACAACGCAATTCTGCATTTATTTTCATACATGACATAGTAACTTATGCTTAATTTCTCCCTTTATATTCATAATGACGGACGCAGCACCGAAACGTCGTGCAAGCCACAACTATGCGTCGCGCCTGCCTCAGCGTCTATTACTGTTTACACTTAGGTTAAGCATATAAACAAACAGACAACGCAATTCTGCATTTATTTTCATATATGACACCGTAAGTTATGCTTCATTTCAGCCTCAACTAGTCAAGTGGCAGGCGCACATAATGGTGGCGGGTCGTGAGGCAAGCGCATTCAACAGTTGTGGCTCAAGTGACAGGCGCACATAGCGGTGGCGGGTCTTCGTGGCAGGCGCACATAACGGTGACGGGTCCTTGTGGCAGCTGCCCCTGCCTCGCAAAGATTTTACTCTCTCTCGTGTTTTTTGATGCATGTATTGTGAACTGTAATCAGGCGCTGCGTCGCATTTACCGTTTCAAATAAGTGATTTGTTGTGTTTAAAGTCTGTAATGTTCCTTTTATTTAGAGCATTCACGTGTTCGTGTGCATGAAGGTTCGAAAAGCGCGAGAGCTCAAAAGTTGTCCGTTTTTGATTTAACAAACTCCTTTAATTTTTAGTACTATTTCGTCTAATAAAACGATTCTTGACAAGCGTGTGTTTAGAGCCCATGTTCCTTTTGTTTTAAATAACCTACTGCTGATTTAAAAAGTGTTTATTTGTACGTTACAAACTCGGTCGTTGTCTAATGTT
>JAUCMT010000054.1:2175749-2190363 GCA_032357475.1 Enteromius thamalakanensis | reverse complement strand
CATCAATGCCCTGCCTTATTCATCACAGTTATTTTATGAATTGCATGCAACACACATAACCGAATTTAGCTAAGTTAGCTAAGTTACTGAACACTATCCCAATTAGCAATTGTCATTAGTCTAAAAAACGAAATATAATACAGAAAACATTCGACATGTCAACAAAACATAAACAGAACATCTTCCCAAACATATATTAAGCTTATTTAAAAGCATAAACATTCAAAGTACCTGGAAAACGGAGATGTAAATAATCGTAACATTCATAAGTTCCCGCCTTCTCTGCACGAGCTGACCGATAAATCTAACGCACCAAGAGAGGCAAGACTTAAGGCAGAACAGCCAATCATCAGCCAGTGTCATGTTTGAGAGGGAGGGGAGAGGAAGCGAAGCGAGCGTAGACACAGAGCGGCCAGAAAGACGGAGGAGCGAATGCGAATACGTTTGCTCAAAACTGCGGGAAAACTGTAGAAAAAAGTCTGGGTGTTGGACCCTCTCACCGGGAAAAGTGTGGGTGTTAAAACACCCACATCCCCCACGGATGCGACGCCCCTGGCACCTTCATCTTTATGGATTAAAATTATAATAAAAGAGGTTTTGTTTCGATTTCTTTTTTTTTCCTTAAGGCCATTTAAAGCTTTTTTAATTCATGTCTTTTTTCACAAAGTTTTGGTTTTTGTGATTTTATTTTATTTATTTATTTTTTGCGTGGACATACAAATAAAAGTAGACCAAATCACGCCGTCTGCCTTTTTATTTCTACTGACAAAAAAAATGCAAGTGGTTGCACTGGTTCCTCCGTGTGCTGCAACAGCCTGCTTTATCCTCACAAAGTGTATATACTATAATACCATCGCACATGTGTTAAACAGTGTTTTATGCTTGAAATGTTTTATTTTATTTTAGGCAAGTTGTGATGATTTGAAAAGGTTAAATAGATTTTTTTTTTTTAAACGAACGGTACTTTAAAAAAACGAAAACTTATATTTAATGAACAAAAATTCTACAAAGCGTTTTTCTAAATTAACTTAATAAAACTAAACAAAATATTATTTTGCCATTACACAAAAATCTGAAGTATTTTAATAGCTGAAACAGTATGAGCTGTATTTATTTACAAAGTTGGACGCCACCACACATGGATAATAACTGACCACGAACAGAAAATAGAGCTGACTTGCGGCATTTTTTATACATTAATGTGGTGTCTTGTTTCTTTTTTTTTTTTCTCTCTCGAACAGTTAAAATTTAGGCAGAGTGTATTGTAACGCAAGCATTACTGAACATGTACCAATAAAATATTGCTGAAACTTTTCCCAGTCACTGAATTGCTTGTATCATTATTATTTTGTTGTTGTATTTTGGGTACTTTCACTACGTTTTTAAAACGTTTTTTTTTTTTTTCAACGTGCAGATTACGTTATTTTAACACCTAAATAAAACGTCTCCCAAAAGTTGCAGTTTGGTCTGGTTTCATTTTCGTAGTAAACAAATGTGATATTTACGTTTTTTGACTACCTAAAGAAAACGTACCAGTTAGGTATTTTTACAACGTTTTTAAAACATTTTATTTTGGTTGTATATATTTCTTACAAAATACAACGTTGTAAAAACGTTTTGTGTTTGCTGGGTACATGTTTAAATTCTTCATACGTCTCTAATAGCAAACGCTGTTCCGTTGCCGTGAACATCGCTGCTCTTTCTTTCTCTTTCATTGCCATGGTAGCCCACAGTAAATCGACTGACCCACGCTCGACTTTTCAGGACTTTTAAACAATGGCGTGCACGTGCAATTATTGAAACCTGACTTAAATTAGTAAGATCACATGATCCACAACTTACTTTTATGGAACCATTTTAAGCGCGGATGTTTAGCTCGGCTCAGTCAAGTCAGGTTTTGGACTTTAATCCCTGCTTTTTTAAGCGACTTTTATGGAACAGCCCCCAGGTCAGGTTAGATGTAATGTGGATGCCCAGGAATCTGAGGTTTTCACTCGTTCCACCACCTTTTCTTGTATAAGGAGAGGCTTCCTGGACCTTCTGTAATCCACAATGGCCTACTTGGATTTGCTGGCATTAAGTTCGAGGCTATTATCTGAACTCCATCTCATTAGGTTCAGGATCTCCTTTCTCTACTGAGTCTCATCATTGTCTTATATGAGTCCCATTATGTTGGTAGCATCTGTAAATTTTACCACTGTGTTTGTGGAGTAGATAGCAGAACAGTCATGTGTGAAAAGAGTAAACGGTGTACCTTTATTTAGGACCAGTTATGTTGATGTCCATCTCTTGATTCTCACCACTAGAGGTACTTGCCTGTCAGTTTGTGGGAAAAAAATATTTAGCTGTGTTCTCATGTTATTTATTACTTCATGTAATTCATTAAAATAGATTAATTTCAAAAAGATTTTTTGGAATGTTTTTGTAGAATAACCAAAATTTTTAGTTTTTTTTTTTTACCAAAATATATTTTATCATTGAGGATTTATTTTAAAAAGTCTAAAAATCTTTTCTTATTCTCGTGAACCCAGTGTCTCATCTCGTCTCGTCTTGTGGGAAAAGTGTCTTGTCACACCTATATGATGTAGACATCCCTGGGTTATGAAGCTTCAGTACCAGCTTATCCGGGATTACAGTATCAAAATCTGAACTGAAGTCAATAAATAGCATCCTAACGTAACTAACGTAACATAATGGCACCGGTGAGGTCAGCTGCCGTCATGCCTGCTACGATCTCTTTCCCTTTTTTCTTTGTTTTTGTCTTTTAAATGAACTTTTAGCTACATATTTTGTTGACCCTAGAACAACATTTTAATGACGATAATAGAATTAATTAGTCAGTGTCTGCTGTTTGAGCGCTTCAGCGACCAAATAGTTGACTGACATACTCTCGTTAGAGGCTTTTTGCCTGAGAGTCAGAGAGGATCCTGGCATGCAAAGCCGGACAAACTGGGCAATAGATGGGGCTCTTGCCTGTGAAATGGTGTTTCGTACACGCTCTGGGAAGCCAAACTGAGCCCTGGGCCTGAGAAAAAAGAACAAACCCTTTATCCCTACTGCAGAATGCCTGGTGCGCAATTCCCGGGGTATCAGATTGGGTTAGGGTGACCAGTACACAGTGTGGTACACAGTGATACTCACCTGTGTTGTAAATAAATCCACCCTCCGGGGTTTGTGTTCACCATACCTCTCTCGTCTTGTCGTGCTCTCTAGCGCCAGGATTCACAACACACACACACATACACAGATATGAACACACCACAGAGACACACACACACAGTACGCAAACATTGTAATGGCAAAATCAGTTATTACAGTTTCACCTAATCAACAAAGTTCTAACACGTTCTTGTTTTCTTCCTTCCTTTATGTCCTTTCGCCACCTCTCCTTCTTTTTATTGAGTTATCTCCCTTCTTTCAGGGTCTGCATCATGACGAACTCTGTAGCATCTCTGCTTTTCTGCAGCAGACAACAGCACAATTTCCTGACAAATACATGCATACCATTCTTTTAAATGCATAATATATTAATTAAATATTTATTTATGTAGAAGACAGTTTCTAACCTGTTTATTAATCATATTCTCAATATAACAATTTTATTAAATTATCTAATTACTGATAATTGCATTATCAAATTCCATTTAAAAAAAAATAAAAAAATAAGCATAGCAGAGTGGACTTGTTATGCTTTACCACATCAGTGAATTATTACTTACAAAATGTAGACTAAGCCTTCATTACTTAAAAAACTTGTTTATATAATAAACAATAAAAAAATCTAGTTTTTCAATATTGTTGCATATTCTTATTTATGATATTCCTCAAAAATATGTGTGTAGGCATGTGTGTGTGTGTGTGTGTGTTATTTATAAATTTTTAATGCTTAATGCTCCTATATTCGTGGCTGAAGTTATGCTAGTTTACAGCACTAAAATAATAGTAATTATTTGAAATACATTTTTATATATTGTGTTGGCAGTAACTATATAGGATTCGCATTTAGAATAGCATTTTTTTTACACAAAATATAACCCATTATGTCATGGGGACTCATATGGCTTGTTAACTTGTTAAGGCACGTCGTCAAATACAGAAGCATACCAGACCAAAATAAACCCCAACGTCATGACGATCGAATATGCGTGATGACGTCATCAGCGCGCGTCCCGGCCGGAAAGAGCATTTTTGGACAGGACAAACGGCGATGATTGTGTACGTTATCATACAGCAGTGTTTTAAAGTGTCCCGTTTCATCGTAAAACCGGACAAGTGGAAGAAACAGGCGAGGGGCGTGAGTGAGTAAAGCGCGGAATTAGTTGGCGCAGCTTGTGGGTAAGTGAATAGTTTGTTTATGTTGACTGAAGGTAGAAAGTTCAGCTAGCTAGCAGGCTAACCCAAACAGAAAATAATAAAGTAAATCAAAGTTAAGCATCAACTAAATAAAGATCTAAGTATCACTGCCATACTCCTAAAGACACTTCTTAACTTCATTCTGTACTATATGTAGTGTCATTAAGTTTTTGTCATTTTTAGTTCTGTCAAATGTTTATCAACTTATTGTTTAGTAAGCATTAAAACCAATGTGTGTTGGGGGAACTTTAACAATAAGTTTAATGAAATCCTAAAGGTTCTTTCTGTCGTTGTGGTTTATGGTTCAGTGTGGTATCATTGCTAACATACTAAGACCTGTAGAACAGTAGCAACACCCAGCTGAAGTGGGCCAGCTTTGTTAATGCTAACTAGTAAAGCTTGTTATTGAATAAAACCAAGACCACATTAAAGCTGGAAGAGAGTCTGCCAGGAATTCAAGAAGGGTTTTCACTATAAAATTAGGCTAACATTTTTCAGTGTGCACTACATGGTTAAGAAAAGTCATTGAGGGACATGACAAATGTCCACCTTGTGTTTAACATTTTAAAAGGTGTCCTTGTGCCTGTTGGCCATGACATTAATGACTAGTTTACCAGCTGTGTAAGCAATCCACCCACAAGTCCGTATTGATAATATATGATTTAGCACATCCCTTGTAAAGTAATGTCTTTTTGCCATTTTAATTTTCATAATGTGATGATAAACTGTTAAGATTTACAATATTACATGTACAAGTGGATGTCACTTTCTTCTGTAAAAATTGACATGTTGGAGAAACTTATCTCAGTCTTCCTCTCATTGTTTTGCAGTGGTTGAGACTCCTTCTGTTTCACATCTTGCTGGTGACGTCTTAAATAATGGAGGAGCCTCATGTTCACTGTGTGTCATGTATAAGCAGAAGATGCATGGTCAAACCTGTACCTGGCACTTCCTGTGACCTCATCACCTGCCCTCTTGTATGTGGTGCTATCTTCCACAGCTGCAAGGCTCTTGAACACAAGCTGCTGTGCCCGCTTGAAAGGGTGCCGTGTCTTAACCAAAGCATTGGATGCCCTTTTACACTGGCCCGTGGCCAGATGGCAGAGCACCTTGAGGTGTGTCCTGCAGGTGTGGTGTGCTGCACTATGGAGTGGAATAGGTGGCCAGTAAACGACGAGGATTATCGTTCGTATGAGAGACTTAGTCAAGAAGCAGATGAGGTGGAGCAGCTTGACATGGCGCTTGCCCTTCAGGACCAGCGCACCATGTTAGCGTCGCTCAAACTCGTCTCTCTGGCTCCTACTAGTGGCCAGGAGAAAAAGACTCAGCCACCAGGACAGTACGAAAAGCCTGGCCTTGACTCAGTTGCTCAGCCTCCTTGTGTGCAGGTGGAGAGCGTTGAGATGGAGCCTACGGCTGGCTGCTCGAAAGACAAAATCTCCAATGGGATTAATGGTCTAAAAGAAGAGCATTACGGGGAGCTCTACCAGACCACAGTAGAGACGACCAAAAGCCTGGCCGCAGCTCTCAACGTCCTGATCCACCTTAATTCTTCAGAAACAGACTGTACAACCACTAATGCATCAGCTGGACTTACAGAGCGCAATGGGGAACTGCATGAAAAGGTGAGGATCAGAGGAGATGCAGGGTTCAGCTGTGATAAAATAGCTAGCGGAGTCAATGGCTTAAAGGAGGAGCTACAGCCTCAACAGCACCAGAAACTCAAGGAGCTTGGCAGGAGTTTGGCATCTGCTCTAGGTGCATTAGGAGATGCCGTCAAAGGCAACGAGCCAGTTAGTGGCTCAATACTAAACAATAATGGCAGACTCAATCAGTCAGAAACTTTGGAGTCGGCAGATGTTGATATGAAAGACGTAACACCGGTGGTTGATGGTGAGACTGGGGCTATTGGGGGAATTGAAACTGGAGAAACTGCTTTAGATGTTCTTGCTCGTGAAGCAACTGGTGAGTGTGGCCCAGACATGCTGAAAGACATAGACAGGCAAGGTTTCTGTAATGGCTCTCATAGTATTGTAGATCACTTAATGGAATCAACCACTGAACACCATGAAAACCCAGATTCTCGAAGTTCTTGGGAGTTTGGTGGTCCTTTAATTCCACATAGACCAGAAATCAGACACGAACAGCATGCGTTCTTGATCCAGAGGGGCTCTGGATCGCAAGCGCCATTGCTGCAGCAACCTATACATGCTCAGACTCTGACCGTCCAGAGAGACAGTGCACTACCTATGATGGCATTAGACTTTGAAGACCGGGCTTTTGAGAGGAAACTCCAAAACCTTCAGTTGCTGCGTAATTTTATGCCACTCACACTTAATGGGCGGAAGGGTTCGTTTACAGAAGTCTTTCCTCATAGAAATTCACATTGCAGAATGGAGGACAAAGCTGTGGACACATCGGATTTGGATCAGGAACCAATGGACGACCCAATGGGACTTGGTGAAATTGACTTTACGGCAGCTGCTCTTCTGTTCTGCTTGGAGGAGTCGCCGCGAGCTCGGAGGATATCGGACACAGTCTATGCTTTCGGAGGCACACGTGTAGACTTCGGTACCCAGACGTTTAGTTTCCCTGCTGCCATCTTGGCAACAAGCACGATGGTCGGTGAGGTTGCATCAGCTTCCGCTTGTGATCGAGCTGCACCGCGCCTTTCACAACCGAGTCCATTTTGCACTTTACGGCTCGATCTCACGCTGGAGCAGCTTGTTCCTCGGCCGAGCTGGGCTCCACGCGAGGGCTCCATGTTTACCTTTGAGTGCGGCCAGCTCTTCCGTCGAGTAGAGTTCCTCTCGCATTTTCGCAATGTTCACGGAGATATCCACTCTGGACTCAATGGCTGGATGGAGCACCGTTGTCCGTTAGCATATTATGGCTGCACATATTCCCAGCGCAGATTCTGCCCATCCACTCAAGGCTCGAAGGTTGTTCATGACCGTCACCTCAGGTCCTTCGGGGTGCAACCCATCTTAGAAACTTTGATTGAACCCAAGTGTGATCACCTTAGTGGACTGCCGTTTGAAGTACTTCAACATGTAGCCCGATTTTTGGATGGTTTTAGCCTATGTCAGATGTCAATGGTGTCCCGTACAATGAGGGATGTTTGTGCCAGTTTGCTGCAGACTCGTGGCATGGTGGTGGTACAATGGGAAAAGAAGCAATATTTGGATGGAAGACGAACCTGGCAGATAAAAGACAAGGTAAAGTATGTCTAAATGGTTAGGAGCATGCTAATGTTAAACCAATGATGCATCAGCTTCACTGGTTAAATCAGTATAAAAATCTGTATTAAAAAAATTCAGCCAAGTAAATCATAATACTTGTTCTCCCACCAAATCTTCTGTTGTGTGTTGTAAAATTTATTGTGTTGGCCCAAGCAATAGTCAACATTTCAAGTGGATCAAAACAGTAAATCAGAGTTGTCCTAAGACAAGTATGCATTTCGATCACACTTATTATTTAATGTTTCATGCTTCAGAAGTGTGGCAATTTCTGGATATTTTAAGTGAAAGTCACAGTGCACCCGACTACTGAACTATAGAGCTGATTGAGACGCACCCCAAATTTGCTCCACTGATGGCTGCAGTGTATGTCATAATCCCCAACCTTCATGTGAACCAGAGATTCTCAATCCCAGTCCTCACATTTCGTATCTTTCTCTTGTTGCTTCAGAGGTTTGTTATATTCGAATGTATGTGCCCTGTGGAGTGGACTTGACTGGATATGGCGCCATTATTCCAGTTCTAAGCTTATTCGAATTTATACGTTCCATTCGAAGTCCAGTGTAGTGTGCAAGACTTAATTTAAATTGTATTCGTTGATTTTCAGCACAAATCCATGAATGAATGTTCTGAAGTGAAGTATACTTTAACAGATTTTCCCTGCTCCGGAAGTAGGGAGCAATGAACACTGTGTAGGGACCATGTCGATTGGAACACAGTTCATGCACGGAGCTCTCTTCTAACGAGCTGATTATCAGAATCGGGTGCATTAACAAAGAGAAACTTACAAAATATGCAGAGTGCCGGAGCGCGAGGACTGGAATTGAGAACCGCTTATGAGAACTAATTGAACATTACCAATAAATTAAAACAAAATGTAATTACACTTCAAAGATGGTTTCTGTCAACATGTTTTACCATAAAATTGTTGTTAGTGAAGTAACTCTTTCGTTTTCTTGCAGGTTTGGCGTTTCAGCACAGCCTTTAGCCCAGTTGACCGGTGGGAGTTTGCGGACATCTCTAGCATGGCAGACCACCTGAAACGTTGCCCATACAATGATGTCCTCCGACAAGTGGAGGCAGTTCCGCTTCCCTGCATGTGCACGACCAGGGAGCTGACACGAGACGGCAGATCGCTTCGATCTGTTCTCAAACCAGTATCATAACGCTACAGAAGCTAAAACACTACAATATCTAACCTCTTCGATTGATAATATATCACTGTGTAAATAAAAGGAAACTAAATATTTTTTTTTTTTGATGCTAAGATTATTTTTTTATTAATATATCAGAGATTAATTTGGTCTAAAGGTGTGTGGTGCTGATGGTTCCTCTAAGAAAATTGGTTTTGCTTCCTCTGACACATGCTTTCTTTGTCAAGACTAAGGACTGGTTTAAAAGAGAGTAAACATCGGTGAAGCAAGGCTTAATTTAATGGAATTATATGAGCCTCTTCTGTGTCAAATAGCACTTGATTTGTCTTGACACAGCAAGATAATCTCTGTAAAGATTATCGGATAATGAATCCTGTCAATACATATCCACACTATAGTATATTTGCATGGTTGAAGATACTGTTTGAAATCGGACACTTTCTATGATTATTATTTTTGAATGGTTCAGTTTTGCTTAATTTTATGGTGACATTGCAGACCGGTGCTCTTTACCTTGACCTGAGAACAGCGGCCATGCTTAAGAATTCAAGGGCTTGGATTTATATTGGGTTTCAGAGTAAGAGAGCTGTTCATTCGTAGAAATGGAGGTTTCCATTTACAGCAATTTTACAATTGCCACTCTCTTAAAGACTTCATCCAGAAATGGCACGAATGGACTTTAGTCAAATGTCTCTGGACACTCTCTATGTACTGAAGCATACATACTAAAACATACACCTTGAACTGTTTTAATTTGTTCTCCAGTACTGTATCACTCAATATCAGCATGCCAACCATGTATCAGCATTTAGAGTCAATATTTGCACTTTATTGAATTTTGTGGCTGTCTATTCTCACTAACCTGGAGTAAACAGATGCTCTGCTATTGTATTTCCTATTGAGTGAGCAGGAAAAGCTTAGGTAACACTATATTTGAGTACAAAGAAAAGCTCTATAACTCATATATATAAATATATATGTATGTGATGTGTGACATAAATTAACCTGTCTTCTGCGTTTAAATGTGTGCTCTGAGAATTTGCGAAGGCTGATATTTGAAGGCATGATTTGCAGCTGATGAAACACCACAAATGTGTTTCTTTTAACCTTTATGGTTTATAGAAAGCTATGCAGCATTCATGTGTTAAGGAGCTGTTTTAGGCTTCTCAACTTGTGTGTTACCCAAGGTTGTGTGTTCATTTCCATGTAATCAAAATGAAGTGTTTTTTTTTTGTTTGTTTTGTAATGCAGTCCATATAATGTATTACTGAAGCCATGAGTCTGTTTTCTGGTTATTAGGTTGTTTGTTTATGATCGAAGAAGGTGAATTGCCAGTACAGCTGTTGATTGGAGTTGCATGTGGTTTTTGACTTCAATGAATTAAAAATATCTATATATTTTATTATCTTTATTTTGTCTCAGTGTTCTTTTATTTGTTGTTTTTGTTTATACTACAGGGAATTGTTTGTTGCTTTCTCTGGGAATGTGCTGGGTCTCTAAGATTGTAATAAATCTTAATTAACATAAAAATCAATACAAGACCTACTCAGAAGACCCTGGTATTTCCTGCCACTTACACAGTTTACCTCTCAAGTGTACTTTTCCTAGGAAACAAAAGAGACTGGCCTTTTGTCACCTCTTGGGGGTGCAAACTAAATGTCAGGGGAGTTGTTTATTTATTTTTGTATAGAGCAGAGCCATAATCCAGAGTATTTGTTTTAATTAATGCGGCATACCCTTAAGCATAACCGTACTGAATGAGCGCACGTAGTATAATTAAAATATAATTAAAATATTAAAGATATATATGACAATTTTAGATAATATAATATTAATTAACTAAAACCACTGTGTTATAAAATAGTCATAAATTTGAACTCTTCTTTAAGTGTTCGTAAGTACTAGGTCCACTTTATTAAGCACCTTAAAAATCATTTATGTATTATTAGTTTGTCGCTTTTGCTTTTAAAGAAGCAAACGTTTGGTGTAGGGTATTAACTTACTAAATCAAATGTAATTGATTAATTTTAACTGTAGTGTGTTATTTGAGTACATTTAACCTTAATGCATACTAAAAAAATGACTAAAAATTCAATATAAACAATAAAGTATTTTTTATATGTAACAAGTTTTGTTAATAAAATTGTATTTGAGTGTACACATTCAAATAATATTTGTAGATTTGAATATTCAGCTTTGTGTGATAGAGAGTCACTCAAGTAGGATAGAGTTCATTCAAGTGGCAGTATCTCATAATCAATATACAAATTAACAGGTAGCCAGTGCAGATTTGCACTGATAATAAAACTGAGCTGATGTGATCAGATTTTCGGGATTTTGTAAGGCGATCAAAGGCTGCAAAAATGAAGCATTTAAAAATGATTGTATTTATGCATCTGGATTTTAATTATATGTTAATATCAGAAAGCCTGCCGTTTACCATAAAATGTTAAATATTTAATTTAATTGATTTAAAAAAATTAATTTGGTAAAAAACAATATAATATTGTCCTGAGACCTTTCTGGGCCATGCAGCGCACCCTGGAGGATACGCATGTTTCCAGTAAACTATTAATGCTTGACGTACAATATTACAAACTGTCCTTTATAAACTGAGGCGTCTTTACAGCCCTATAAAACGCACAGTTGTCCCCTCTCAGCCACTGTATCGCATTAAATGTCAACAGTACTGCGTGTATTTTAGCACAGCCATTGACCGAAGACGCATAGAGATCAGTCCCAGTTAAAACACGGCATGGCTGTGTTCAGGTTTGGGGTCATTCTGACCCCCGAGTGTTTGGATATCGAGGTGTTTGTGCTGGGCTCTCGGCCGGAGATGGGTCACTGGGATCCGGACCGAGCCGTGAAGATGAGCCCGGGCCGCTCGGTTCTGTCCACTTGTGAGCCGTGTCTGTGGACCGGGGACGTGCGTCTGTCTGAAGCGCGCACACACGAGCTGTGGTTTAAGTTCATGAAGCGTGTCGGTGGGAACACTATTTGGGAAGGTACGTGAAGATATCACGGGGAAACTGAGAGGACGATACAAACACGCTGTTTCTAATGAATATCCAGTTGCGGTTTATATGAGTGTTTTGACTCACTAGATGGAGCCAATGTTTCAAAGTCTGACTTTCAAGGCCACCAACGTATGAACCTTTTCAGTTTGAACATTTAACATGATAGTTTACAGTCTCTTAACCATAGTCCATTTCCATACGTTTGTTTATTTGCATAATGTCAAAGAAAAAAAAAAAAGTAGTAGCTAATAGGCTACTCAGTATAATCTTATTTGTTTGTGTTTGTTTGTAATGAAAAGGTTGATTAGGACCTGATGTGATGAATATAAAAATATAAATATGATCATGTTTGATGCATGCATGAAAAGGGCCACATAAGTTCTATTCCTCTTTATCTTATGACCTATGATGCAAATAGCTTACACACATCTGACAGATGTCTGCTAAAGATCATTTGATTTGGAAAGCATCTGCTGTACAAACATCTAACGGATGTCTACATTAACCATAAACATCTTTAAGGCCCGGTTTCATAGATTTAGCCTAAGCCAGAATTAAGTCCTAGTTCAATTAGACCATTTAAGTAATTTTCTATACACTTGCCTTAGAAAAAAACATTACTGGTTTGTAACTTAAGTCAAAAAGGAACATGTGTTAAGATCAGTCAGTGGAAGTATCTTTCAGGTGTCTAAAGGAGGCATCTATTAGATGCAAAAAAATATTGTCTTGCAGATGTAATGCAAATGTCATATGCTCTGTGATGTACATGTGCTATCAGGGGAACATGATCGGGAATAACTTCCTGTTAACAGTAAACAGTCAGTGAAAGATTGCTCTATAAATGCAATAATATGCATTAAAAATACAAGGAGGCGACGTTATTCTACGCCCTTAGTTTATTGTAAAATAAAAGTAATTTTAAATGTGTAATAGAATTAAAATGGCTTTCAGCATAATATGAATACCTGGAACGAGACGTGAGGGTTTTCAGAGAAAAGTGGGAGTGTGTTCCAGTGAATTATTCATGGTTTATATCGTAAATTAAATCAGGAGAGCAGACCACAAATGCGCAGTATATGCTATCTGTACTCATGCTGTTACAGAGGAACACAAAGGAAAAATGGAAATAATGAGTGGGAAAAGAATGCAGCGGACTGAGAAGAGCTCTGGCCATAGATTCTCTCTTTTTTTTCTGATGACTGAAAATAGAGCATGAAAGAAAACGTACAGCTCATTCGGTCAAACTCAGAATGAAGGATTGTTTTTAGCTTTGTCATTTCAAATGATTTGTTTCAGACGTTCAGAGGGGAACTTCCCCAAACCCGAAGTGCCTCCTGTAATTTATAACCAGCAGAATAAACAACTCCTTGTGGATAGTGATTTTGGATAGTGTGTGTGTGTGTGTGTGGGTTAATGATATTTAGAGTGGCTAAAAGTCCTTGACTAATTCAGTTTGGTCACTGCCTTTGTCATTTTGTCTTGTTTTATTCTTTCGCACAACTTGTAGAAAAGTATTTGTCATTAAACCAAACTTTGAACTTTGCTTCGGGGGCCAAGCGCAAATTTTTCAAACTGATGAAAAGCTCTGTGTCGTTCAAACCTGAACATGACCTGCTTTGTCAGAGAAGCCAGGCTGTCATCCTTACATGACTCAGTGGCGGTTTTTTTTCATTCTGTCATGTTTTCTTGTTTGAATGAATACGTCTGTGCGTGACAAATCGTCGATCTGCTCCAGCGCTCACGCCGTCTGTTGACTGAAGTTTAGATTGAGCCATTGTTTGCTGTCATCTTGTCTATTCAAACAGTCTCACATGAAAACAACTGAGATCTTTATTGTGTCAAGATGTGTTTTTCTGATTGAAATGATGCTTGTTGATTGCACACCAGCAGGTGAATTGGCTGTGAGCATGCCTCAGGTAAGCAAGCATGAACTGATAGTCCTCCAGTTGATATAAAAGTACTCTGATCAGTGGAGCATCCAGACAGGGACACAATTGGTTTAGGACGTTTTGGCCTGTACACTTAAGCAGGCACCATGTTTTTCTGTATATGACCTAGAAGAAAAACCATATAATAGAGTATATACACACACACACACACACACAGTTGTGTTCATAAGTTTACACACCCCTTGCAGAATGTGTACAATGTTAATAATTAAAGCAAAATAAGAGGGGTCATGAAAATTGCATGTTATTTTTTATATTTAGTACTGTCCTGAATAAGCAATTTCACATATAACAGATGTTTACATGTAGTCCACAAGACAAAATAATAACTTTGTTACAATGACCCCAATCATACTTACATACCCTACATACCCTTCTTAATCCTAATACTGTGTTTCATTTGGTTGATCCACGTTTGTTTTTATATTTTGTCACGGTTGTTTATGAGTCCAAAATGAGTCTCCAGCTCCTGCATGTTCTTTGGTTTTCCAGCATCTTCTGCAAATTTTAACCTTTTCCAACACTGTATGATTTTGAGATCCATATTTTTACACTGAGGACAACTGAGCGACTCAAGTTAAATGAAGTTCGACTTTTACATACTTTTTAGTCCTTGCATATTTTTCATATATTACCCTGTGTCGTTTTTCAAAAGGAATAATTCATGCCAAAATTGAAAGATGTATTTGTTTTTTTTCATCAGATTTAGAGAAATGTAGCATTACATTACTTGTTCACCAATTCTCAACAATTCTCTCTGGAGAGGACTGGCATGGATTATTAGGGGTTCGTGCACGTAGTGCAGAAACCCTATTGTAATTGCTCAGATTTTTATTATTATTATTTTTCCGCGCTAAAACCGATCGTGCAGCCCAAACCGTAAGGCCTAGAAAGCTGAAACT
>JAUCMT010000054.1:2163385-2175649 GCA_032357475.1 Enteromius thamalakanensis | reverse complement strand
CATCCATGTTGCCCTATACAACCTAAAACCCTTCATATGCGCGAACCCCGTTAATTGCTGCTTGCAGCTATATTTATGTTCCTGTTTGCTATTTGGACTCTCATTCTGACGGCACCCATTCATTGGAGAGGATCGATTGGTGAGCAAGTCATAAATTTCTGCAAATCTGATGAAGAAACAAAGTCATCTACAAAACAGCAAAGTCTCATTTTTGGGTGAACTACTCCTTTAAGCATAAAATGCTGTTTCATTGGTATAGAATTTAGAATCAAATCAATCCATTTTATAAATGGGATTTTAAAGCTGAATGTCAAATCAAAAAATAAATCAAACAAATTAGCAGTTATTGAAATGTGGCTTTGTATTGCAATATTGCTTTAAAACATACAAACTGGAACCCGCCAATTTAAACTGCACCATCTTCATTCTGTATGGTGTATACGGTATGCAATGTGGCTTCAGCTGAGACTGTAAGCATGAGAATAGTAATGGCATAGGTTTTGTTCATGTTATATGAGTCAGCCAGAAGAGCTTGTGTGGGCTGCAGCTGTGAGACTCTCATCAGCTCAGCAGTGGAAAGGGCGACAGCAGTGGGGTGGGATGATAAATGTCGGCCGAGAAACAACCCCCCCACGTACTTTCAGAATAATTGTGAGATTGGGATGCATGCAATTTCAGAAACACATACGCTCTCCCTCATTACAGTGCATTACATGAAGAACTGAGGCAGCGCTGCACTACAGGTTTATCAGCACAATGACTCATTTGAGTGTTTATTGTTTTATGAAGCAAGCTCATGACTTGACCATGACAATTATGCAGAATTACGCTCATTACAGAAAGTGGCTGAATTAATGAAAGACACCTTTAGCTTTTAAATGTGAACTCTCAGAGGTCAGGAACAGATGACCTGCAGAGGCTGAAAAACACTCAGTAATTTAATTGGCTATTGACCTTACCCTTCAGAAATAAAAGGCTTACACAAAAAGCAGTTCTTCCCAGAAAGGGACAATAGTGTGTAATTCAAAGGTTTTCATGAGGCCCTGAAACTTTAAAGCATGAAGTAAATGTCATTTCCAATGTTAAAATCCTCATTTAGATTCCTACTGTTGTATAACAGATGGATTAAAAGTGTGTATTGCATTTATTAGTGCAAGTAAAATAATTAATTGTCACAGAGTAGTTTAGAAATGTGCTGGAGTGAATTATTTAATCAAACATCTATCCATCTATGTTTATCGATGCAGGCTTCTATCATTCTAATAGTTCACTTTTTGTTTTTTAAATAATGATTTGATGTATGAATTATACATGTGTGAGAAATGCAAATTAATATATGTAGTTTAGACACTGTTGCATCACCTGACATTTTAAAGTCAATCAAAATTTTTTTGAAAATATTAAGAACTTGGTACGAATGGTAACCCTTTAGTATAGGAACCGTTTCTCACTGTTAACTAGCTGCTTATTAGCATGACTATCATTAACATATTTGCTCTTTATTAGTACTTATAAAGCACATATTCTGCATGAGTATATTCTTCAACTATTGAAGACTATTAATATACAGCAAATTAGTAGTTCAAGAAACGTACTTGATGGTTTTCTAAGTGTGAGAATTGAACCTTAAAATAAACAGCGACTGAACAACTGAAAACTTGATTTATACAGGAATTTTCTTTTCATTGTATCATTTATTCTAGTTTGTCATCATTGATGTGTAAATGTTGAGATGATTATGATATTTGTTGGATGTGTCTACAGGCAATGGGCCACATCACGACCGGCACTGTGTGTATGACGACAGTAACATGGTGGACGGGGTATACTGCCATCCGATTGGTCACTGGATCGAAGAGACAGGCCACACAGATGAGATGAAGCACACTACCAACTTCTACTTCAGCATAGCGGGACTGGAAGCCATCCACTACTCTCAGTATGTGTAAATTCATAGAAGAAATCCAGTCTTTCCAATACAACCTGTGTGAAATTTGGCATGAGGGGAAGTTCCCGGCTCAGATTTCTCTTACACTTGAGTTGGTCACACAGATTTGCTGTATTGACCAACAAAAAGCTGCTTGATTTGAAAGGGACTTCTGTTTGAGAAGTGCATAAGACCTTAAGAAGTTGGTATTAGACAGCGGATATTTAGCTGATATGTTCTGATAAAGAAACAAGCTCACCTTCATGTTGGATGGCCTGGGGATAATTAAACTTCAAGATAATTTTTATTTTTAAATGAACTAGCCCTTTAACATATTCAAATTGCATCCTGATAATGCAGATTCCTATTGGATCCACTGGATTTAACCTAAATAATTTCAGATCAGCTGTAAATGTGACAGCTTTAGTTACGCTCTTATGGGATTTATCAAACATTATGTTCTACAATCACTAATCAGTTCTAGAAATAGAGCATTTGGGTTGATGTTCTTTCATAAAGAAATAGTTTACCTAAGATCAAAACCATAGAGGTCTAGCTTCTGGAGGGCCACCATCCTGCAGATTTCAGCTCTAACACGCCTGCCTGGAGAATCATCCGCTTGACCTTAATTATCTGGTTCATGTGTGTTTAATTAGGGCTAGAGCTAACCTTGCCAGTAGGATGGCCCTCCAGGAGCAGGATTGGACACCCCTGATATAGAGCAACCTGAAGTAAAGTGTCTTGGTCAAGAGAACAATGCTGATAACAGACCTTAAAATGAATCGCTTTATATTAAGGATTACAAGCCCAGAACACCAGACACTAAGCTACTGCTATCCTATTATGCTCCGAGATATCCATCAGAAACCCCTTTTTTCTTTTATCTCTCTGCCTCTCTCTAACTCTCTCTATATTAAAACAGTATGTTTTTTATTAGTTACGTGTTCTAAAAACTGTGAGTGTAATTTTATTGCACTGTAAATTAATTAATTAGGCACTCATAACGTTTCTCAAAAATGGAGCTCCTAACAGTCTCATTTACATGAAAGTCATGCTTCTGATTAATATTTTAAGTTTTAACAAATGCAAGTTTCCACTTTTGTTTAAGTGTGTTGTTGAAAAGTGTTTAAGGATAGAATCACTATTACTATTATGACATCCATTAAAACTTGGAATTTAAACAAAACTTCAATGCTCAAGGCTTCTTTTGTACTGTGGACTTTAAGTCTTTCCTTTGTCAGAGCTTTTTATTTATTTATTTATCCATTACTGCATTTTTTTAACTTTCATGATTCTCAGAATATATAGTTATATATATAGCAGTATGTCAAAAGTAAGAACAACGCCTCAAACCTTTATTCTAGCTTCATGCATTTGTACTTTTTTAAACGTTTTTTAGTCAAATTTACTCACATTCAACACGCTTCATTAAATAAAGAGCAAAATTATGAACAGAACAGCAAAAATAATCTTGTTTTGATCAAGTCTATGACTGGATGGTATTTAGTTAATTTTAGTTGTGGCTATACTGTGCTAGTATTTTACAACAGTGTTTTACAAAATAACCAAGGCACTTCAACAAAAAACTTTATTTATTGGAAACGTCCAATTTTGAGTAGAATAAAAGACTAATGTGATCTCAGAACTCAGAACAGAGTTAATATCTCACAGTTCTGAGTTTAGAACCCACAATTGTGACTATATCTTGCAATACTGACTTTATAGTTTGTGTCATGTAATTCCAAGAATAAAAGTACTCTATGCTGAGCATTTCCTTTCAGTCGCATGTTGTTGAAGGAAGTTCTGATAAACATTTGGATTCACTCTGCCATGTGCCTGTATAAGAGGCCTTGCTGCAGAAATTCCAAATATTCCAAATCATGACACTTCCTTTTTTAGTTTTTCTCCAGTTTGACACCGAACATAATGTTTCCCATCAGACCCCAAAAGTTTAAGTTGCATTCATCACTAAAGTGCACTTTGGACCAGTTCTCCTCCCTCTCCGCAACACATGCTCCTCAGCAAAGATGAGCGTAGCCGTTTGATTCTTACTGCAGAATGCACTTTCAGTCTGACAGTCTTTACTCCTGGTAGGATAAATTAAAATAGGACTAAGCAGTCACCTTGAAATTTATCAAACTGTAAGTACTTATCTAATTTTGGTCTCCACTGCAGATCCAGTAGATCACTTCCATTAACTCCTAAGGTCCTAAATCATTTCCTGCCATTTCATTCTGTGATGTTAGATGGAAAGAAATGCTCTTTGATGATCACATTATTTTTACATATATAGTCTCTTGTTTCTGCTTCTTCTTGGCCCTGTTTTGATCCAGAGATTCAGTACTCTTTCAGAAGATTAAAACACAGAAAACCAGAGTATTCCGCTAGTAGTAGGGAAGTAGTTTTGTGGTTCATGGAGGAAAACTGTGCTATTACTTTTTCTTACTTTTTTACCTCTGTGCACTTTTTGTAAACCTTACTGCACGTTTCGCTGCAGTTTCAAAGAGAAATGTCCACTGAGTGGCGTTAAAACATCAGTTCTATGTGTGAACCCTGGCACATTTTTTTCCCATTGATATAGGTATGTATTGCGATGGTTCAGAATTGAAACTGTTTGTCACGTCCTGGGACGTATTTGTTCCTCTCTATCTCCCTCTCCCTCTCCATCTCTCTTGCTCTCCCTCTCTGGATCACTCCTCTACTCACAAGTAGAAAAATGGCTACCACCTAACATCCATGATTGGCTGTGCTAAAGTAATGTTCTATAATGTTGGAAATATGTTTTACACCAAATCCAACCCTAAACCCACCCAATAGTGTTAACAAATGCAAACCAAAAAAAGAGTAAATTATATTAAAACACATTTGGTGATGCAACTGTGTCATTTCAACTTCCTTTTACATATATTTTAACTGTTTCATCTCTGATGTTAAAATTACGTCTGCTTGCGGAATTTTCAAATCCAACTGAAATGTCACTCAATACCTGAAGTTTGTAAATGGCTTTATGTTGATTTTATCTTAATTTTAAGCCCAGAATATCATAAGGACCAGTAAGAAACCACCAACTAAAACCTTATTTACCTAGCAGCCATAGAGTCCTCATAATTCAGAAACACAAGCAGGCACACAAGTACTATTAAAAAGGAAAACTTCTGAATCAGAGTAAAGTGTCTCACAAAAAAAAGATATCAAAAGTAACTTAAAGATAAAATCTACTTAACTTAAGCTTTTGCCAAGCCTTAAATCCACAGACAGTAACATTTAATTACCCAAAAGCATTTAATTTTTCCCCTTCTGTTTTCATTTCTCTTTTTAATTGTGTGTGTGGTTTCAGTAGCACTCTGTAATTAACTCAATGACTCTAAATCTCTCAACTCCTTTGGCAGTGAGCTCTAAGTGCTTGTTTCATTTGACCTCTGACGCACTATTCAAAAGTGGAGGTGGATAAAAAAAGTCTGGGTCATTGAGTGTGGTGTAGGGAATCCATTAGAGCAGCAACAGATTTAAAGTGTCAAAGAGGCTGGTGTAACTCCAACAGGGCATAGATCTTATGTCTTCTTAAGACAAAAAATAACAATCAAACAATAAAATTAAAACTTGTAGAAAACACAGAAAGACTTTAATCAACTGAGTGTCAGTGCTTTATAAAATGATCAGTTCAACCAAAATAAAAAACACTTACTTGCCCTCATGTTCAAAACCTATGTGGCTTTTTCTGCTCTGTCAAACACAAAATATGTTTTTCAGCGTGTTCAAGCTTTTCTTAAGAAATAATTTAAGACCTTTGACTAAAGAACAGACCAAATTGAAGTTGTTGTTGCCTTAAAATATTGTTCTTTGCATACATTAGATTACTGCAGTAGTCACATATTAGGGTTAGCCGATTGCTCCCTGCACCCGGTAGGGTTGATAACCCTAGGGCTCGGAAGTTCATCGAACCCTGAGCCCTCTGCCCGGACAGCACGCCAAACACACTTTGCCAATAAGTACGAACTCGTAAAATCCTATTAGCTGAAATTCTGAGTATTTTTCAATCCACTTTCATCTTTACTGCGCATAACGTCTAGGTTACGAACGTAACCCACGTTCCCTGAAGGGAAAAACAGAGACGTTACATATGAAAACTTGCCAGAGAGACTAATTGCTTTTGAGCTTCAAATAAAAGCCCAATGAATATTGGCTTGCCCTGATTGCATTCAGGTGCACCTCATTACTATGTGAGTATAAGAGGGCATAAATGCAGTGCACTTGCAGGTTTTTATTGAGGAGCCAAGCCGGCGTCGAAAATGTAAAGTCTCTGTTCCCTCCTTCAGGGAAGGTGGGTTAGGTTCGTAACGTAGATGTTACCCTTTAAGTCGAATCACTTCCACGTTACATATGGGAACACCCATGAAACGGGCCACGACCATTGATGCCATGTTATGCAGAGACCCCCTGCCGACAGGCAAGCTACTTTTCCAGTTTGTCAGCAGAGGACTCTGCATGTAACTTTCCCAGCACCCAACTCCCTGGGGGCCAAAAAAGTTGTACTGAAGCAGTTGGTTGGGGAAGCAGAGCACATGCATCCAGATGCATGTTAGTTTTCACTTCAGAGTGAGCATTTTGAACGGCAGCCTGAGAAGGGACCCGCGCAAATCTCGTAGATCCAGGGTGGGTCTCAGCCCACAGCTCTTTTTGGGCACAATGAAAAAAAGACTGTAAAACCCTGATCTCAGCTGGAGGGACAGACTCGATTGCATCCTTCGCCAGTAGGACTGCAACCTCTGCACGCAGGACAGCGGCATATCGCAGTGGGTACCAAAGTAGAGGTCGCGACCTCCTGGGGGGGCAGAAATCAAATAATTTGAACTATTATAAATAACCTATTTTACCAATAACTAACAAAAGATTAAAAATAGTAGTTAATATTTAATTTTTTGTTACATTTTAAAAAACAAACATGCAAATTCAAAAGCCATCTTAAATCCTTTTAAAGACTTTTAAATTTCTTTCAGTTTGAATGCAACCCCAAAGGTGATTAGGACAGATTAATCAATATCATCAGTAGCAGCAGATCAATTTACAGCACAATGTTAACACTTTCCGACATGTGCATGTAATGTGTAGGTAATTTTCATCTCTTTATGCTTGAGATATTATTTTTGTTGAAATGAAACGTTGGTTAATATCGACCAATGACAATGCAGATAGGCCAGAGGAGGAAAGCGGCGAAGCACCACCGTCAGAAAGCGTCTCAGCCAAATATAGATACCCCCTACTTTTAGTTCCTTCAGCCCTGCAAGCACTATGACCACCAAACTAGACTTACGTAGTGCTTATAACCTGATCCATATCAGAGAAGGTGATGAGTGGAAGACAGCTTTTTCAACTACATCAGGCCACTATAAATATCAGGTGATGCCCTTCAGACTTTCCAATAGCCCTTTCGATCTTCCATGCCTTTGTCAATGACATATTCAGAGACCTACTCAATCAGTACCTCATTGTTTATAGACAACATTCTGATCTATTCCAACGACTACCCTTCACATATCCAACATGTCAGAACATGTACTGCAACATCTGATTTCCCACCAACTATATGCTAAACTAAAGAATTGCGAGTTCCATCAGAGTAAGGTAGCTTTCCTGGGTTATATCATCAGCCATTAAGGAGTAACTGTGGATGATCAAAAAGTTCAAGCAGTAATCGACTGGACAAGACACTGAAGGACATGCAACGCTTTCTGGGCTTTGTGAATTTCTATCGTCGCTTTATTTGAGGTTTTAGGAAGGAGCAAAGGAGACCTTCCTAGTACTCACGGATCACAGGAACCTGGAGTACCTGTGGACCGCCAAAAGGCTGAATGCTCGCCAAGCTGCTGGTCACTGTTTTTCATCCGTTTCCTGTTTAAAATAACTTACCGACCAGGATCAAAAAATGGAAAAGTTAACGCCTTGTACTGTATCCATGAAGGTCCATCATTGCACCAGGAACCTCAATCCATACTTCCAGCTTCATTTCTCATTGCCCCCATACGCTGAAATATAACCACAGAGATCGAGGAGGCCCACATCGGCGATCCACCACCTCCTGAATGTCCTGAAGGACATTTGTACGTACCAGAACCTCTTCGGAATCACTTACTTCACCTGGTTCACGATACCCCAAACTCCTGTCACCCAGGCATTACTGCTACTGCAAATCTACTCACCAATCGTTACTGGTGGTCAACCCTTAATCATGATGTTCGACAGTTCATTCAGGCCTGTCCTACTTGGTCAAGTCCCCACAGCAACGCCCAGCAGGACTTCTACAGCCTCTGCCCATATCTGAACGACCCTGGTCGCACATAGCCCTAGACTTCATAACCAATCTGCCCACCTCTAACCATTTCACCACAATACTTACCATAGTGGATAGATTCTCAAAGTCATGCTGCTTCGTCCCACTCACTAAACTGCCCATGGCCTGGGAAACCGCTGAAGTAGTGGTGAATCAGGTCTTCAGTTACTATGGCATCTCCGAGGATATAGTCTCTGACCGGGGACCCCAGTTTACCTCATGGGTATGGCATGCTTTTTGCAATCAACTAAACATAAATGTCAGTTTAACCTCAGGATATCACCCCCTGTCAAACAGCCATGCGGAACGAATGAACCAGGAGCTGACCAGGTTTCTTCGCACTTATTGTGATCAAAATCAGAGTGATTGGAGCAGGTACATTGTCTGGGCAGATTACTCTCCGTAAGCCATCTACTGGACTAACCCCGTTCCAGTCTTAGGATTTCAACCACCCTTGTTCCTCTGGTTTGGTGAGCCCACACAACTTCCCGCAGTAAACACCTGGCTTTAACGCAGAGAGGAAACGTGGAATGCAGTGCACGTACACCTGGCCAGAGCCGTGCGCAGGGAACAGGAACAAGCTAATCGTCGGCGACGACCAGGACCGACCTATGAGCCAGGACAATGGGTTAAGTTATCTACCAGGGATCTTCGCCTCAGTCAACCATGCAAGAAGCTAAATCCTAGGTATGTGGGTCCTTTTAAAATTCTTAAACAGATTACTCCAGTGTCTTTCCAATTAGAATTGGCCAATACTTACCGAATTTCTCTCACTTTTCATATGTCACTCCTCAAACCCGCTGGTGATCCGGGAGGTGAGACTGACCAGGACGAGGCTGCGGCTACCGACAACCCTCCCCTAATCATAGATGGCAAAGTGGCGTATCGGGTCCGAGAGATCCTGGATTCACGGCGTCGGGGTCGCATCATGCAATGCCTCATAGACTGGGAAGGATTCGGGCCAGGGGCCATCCTGGATTAATGCCCAGGACATTCTGGACCCAGCTCTAATTGAGGGGTTTCATCAAGACCATCCCGAAAGGCCCCGATCCCGTCCACGAGGAAGACCCCGGCACCGGACTAGACCCCATCAGAACAACACTCGCCTCAGGAGCCGCTCCCAGGGAGAGGGCTCTTTTACAAGCCGCGCCTCAGTGGCTCGATCTGAACAGCACCAGCGGGAACCTGTTTTACCCGAACACCAGGTGCTCCAGGTGCCGCTCATTCCCCACAGTATAAATACTCTCCTTGGACACTGAATGAATGGTGAAGTCTTGTTTGCCGATGCGACAATTTCTAAGCGTTTTCGCTACTCTCTGTTGGATCTATTGTGTATGACCTTGCTCTGTTTCTGTTTGTGTTTTGATCTCTGCCTGGACTTTGACGTTGATTTGGATATCCTGTATAAATCTGACTGCCTGTGTACCGACTTTGCCTGCCTGTTGTGAATTAAAAGCTTTGCAAATGGATCCGGAGAGAGGTTCTTTGAGCTAAATTCTAAATACATAATTTCCTCCGAAATATTCATTAAATAGATACAATAAACGTCGTTTGTTCTCAATATTAAGTTCAATCTTGATCATAAACAGGGGGGCACGTAGAGTCATTTTGGGGGGGGCACTGGCGACGGGCCTGTCTCCGAGTCGCCCATCATTCTTTGCGGTCTGTTGTCAATACAGATCAGTTTGGCCAACTTAGGAAGTTTGTCTCTACATTTTTCCCTAAAAGCAACTAGCGACAAATCTAGAGAAATCTTGGACCAATCTTAGCGAGTCTCCGGTACTGCCGCGCTAGCGCAAGCCCTTGTTTTCTCGAGATGCACACACATCTTTCTGCATCTGTTCTGTTCAGCGAGAGGCTGAGAGAAGCAGGGCTTTCAGTTAAAATAGATATTATGTTGCTTTTAACTCTATTTTACATGCAAATAGAGCCAAAATCACAGCATTGTCTATATCTTATGTGTACTTGGTTTCATTATTATGAGTTATAAATATAATTATATAATTATAAACGATTATAAATATAGATTTTAATCTAGATAAATGCACCGCGACAGTGCACTCGACCTGAGGGGCCCCCATGTAGCCCCAGGCTGCACCGCCATCGACAGCGGTGAGGGGAAAGGTGTCTGGGCACAGGCGTGACCAATGTGGGATTCGCCACGACCTGGTCAGTTCCTCATGCACCTCGAGGAAGAAAGCGTTGTGGCAGTTGAAAAACTATTACGGTTTAACAACCTGACTCGGGAATGATGTGAGGGGAGCCATCTAGCGAATGAGTGGCAGGACCTCAACGTAGCCACGGGCATCCGCTCGCAATGAACGCATGACCCATCCACAAAAGCTGTCTCAGCGTGTTTTCAGTCCAGACAAGCAAGGCAGCGATCGTGTTCGTCCACAGAGGTGAGGAAACTACCACACCCAGAAACACACGCTCGGATCAACATTCCGGAGAACGTTTCACCAACCGCAAAAATTTTCTCCTGGATTGCCCAGGGAAGATCTTTCGCGGCAACTCCATACACTCAGTAGGTCTTTGCTTGCTGGAATGCAAAAAACTGATGCAGTCGGCCTTCAAAAAGGCCACCAGCCTGCAGGATCTGTTGACAGCCACCAAGGTAACGCTGTCAGACGAGAGAGCATGAACTCGCAGGAACTCTTTTCAGTAGATCTCAACCACTCCAACTTCAAAACGGAAGCCAAGGGGATCTCCAGCTCAGGAACGGCGAAAGGCTCCGAAGCAAAATGCTGCAAGTGCACTGCATTCATGCCCTCTTATACTCACATAGTGATGAGGTGCACCTGAATGCAATCAGTTCACTCCAATATTCATTGACCTTTCATTTGAAGCTCAAAGGCAATTGTTTTCTCTGGCAAGTTTCCATATGTAACGTCGAAGTGAGTCAACTAAAAAGGGTAAAGCATGTTATTAATATGTGAACAAATATATTTGAATACAATTGTTAAAATCTGTACTTTATGTAATATATTTTAATGTTTGTAATAAAACATTGTAGTAGTTGCAATTTAGTACATGTAGAGTATATTATAAAAAATAACACACTACACTTAAAGGGTTAGTTCACCCAAAATGATAATTCAGTCACCCTCATGTCGTTTCAGACTTTCGTTTATCTTCAGAACACAAATTTAGATATTTTTGATGATATCATAGAGCCATCTGACCCTCCATAGACAGCAACACAACTGAAATGATCCCAGAAACATAGTAAAAACATCAGTAAAACAGTCCATGTGACATCAATGGATGATGTAAAAACAAAAATAATGTAATTTAACACTAAAATTATTCTCCCTTGAGAAGTATGTATTACAAGACTATGTATCACAACATAAGTGTACGCTTTCCTCTTGGTGCAAACAGCCGCAGATTACGCACATACGCATGCTTTCACCCAGATGTAAACTCTGAAAAGTCTGATATGTCAAATTCGTTAAAGAGTGCATATGTGCTGCGTTTTAATACACTCTGACGGAAGACGTGCAGTAAGTCACGGGAGAAGAATTCTCACAGTATTCTCATAGTGCAGCAAAACTGAAGTTGATTCACTGATGTCACGTAGACTGTTTTACCGCTGTTTTTCTGGATCTGAGATCATTTCAGTTGTCCTGCTGACTGTGGAGGGTCAGATGGCTCTCGGATGTCATCAAAAATATCTTAATTTGTGCTCTGAAGATGAACGAAGGTCTTATGGATTTGGAACGACACGTGAGTAAGTAATTAATGACAAAATTTTTATTTTGGGGTGAACTAAGCCTTTAAAATAATTCTTTGCATGCATGTGCTCTAGTATATTACGTGACACATAAAAATAAGTGAACTTTTTGGAAAAATGACAAATGATTAATTAACATAATAATGTAAAATTTGCTTTTAATTTTCATTACAAAGTTCAGTTTTTTAAAAGCATACTTAAACTCTGCGGACCCGCCGGAGGGTCCAAATGTACATATTCAACTTGTGCCTTTAATTTTTAACCCTTTGTGTG
>JAUCMT010000054.1:2149722-2160094 GCA_032357475.1 Enteromius thamalakanensis | reverse complement strand
CAGGGCAACAGGCAAGAATCAAGACGAAATAAACAATCCAAAGGGTCAAACACAGGCAGTCCAAAGAGTAATCCAAAACGCTCAGAGTTGTCGTGTTACGGGCAAAACTTCGCACTGAACTGAAGTCCGTGAGCTCCTTAAATACAGTGAATAATGCCGAACACCTGTGACCGAAATCCCCACAGGTGTTTGGCCAAAACAGGTCCGGGGAGAAACTAGTACTCGGGCGAAAGTTCCCGCTGATGACGGTCGGACAGCGCCACAGAGGTCCGTGCGGTGACAGAGCCCCCCCCCTGCGAGCGGCTCCTGAAGCGAGAGGGGCGGCGTCGGGGTCTTCCTCGAGGACGCGGTGCCGGTTTGTTGGGATGATTGCGGTGGAAGGTCTCGGTGAGAGCCGGGTCCAAGATATCCCGGGCGTTGACCCAAGATCTCTCCTCCGGCCCGTAGTCCTCCCAGTCCACAAGATACTGAAGCTGGGCCCCCCGACGCCTGGAGTCCAGGATTTCCCGAACTCGGTAGCATACCTCTCCATCGATGATGAGGGGGGGAGCCTCTGGGTTGGGAACCTCTTCCAGGCCACTCTGTCCTTCCGGAGCATCAGCGGGCTTTAACAGAGACACATGAAAAGTGGGTGAGATACGATATTGAGATGGTAATAATAAACGGAAAGAAACAGGTGTAATTTGACGATCGATCTGAAAGGGACCCACGTACCTAGGGTTGAGTTTTCGGCAGGAGCCCTGAAGACGTAGGTCTCTCGAGGATAACCAAACCCATTGTCCGGGTTCGTAGGCAGGATTGGGACGGCGACGATGGTCAGCTTGCTCCTTAGTGCGGCGAACAGCTCGCTGAAGATGGACGTGCGCTTGGTTCCATATTCGTTCACTGTTCTGCAGCCAATGATCTAGGGTAGGCAGGTTGGTAGGTTCCCCTGACCATGGGAACATGGGAGGTTGATAACCCAACACGCATTTGAAGGGTGTCATACCCGTGGATGGCTTTAGTAAGGAGTTTTGGGCATACTCTGCCCAGAGCAGATACTGACTCCAGTTCTCCTGGTTGTTATGGCAGTACGTACGTAGAAGACGAGTAAGCTCTTGATTTAGACGCTCGGCCTGGCCGTTGGACTGGGGATGGTAACCAGAAGTCAAACTCACATTAATGTTCATTTGTTCACAGAATGCGTGCCAAAGACGTGAGGTGAACTGGGGCCCTCTATCTGTAACAATGTCCTCCGGGATTCCGTAAAACCGAAACACTTGTTCCATCACAATTTGGGCGGTTTCCCAGGCCGTGGGTAGTTTAGGAAGTGGGACGAAACGGCAGGCCTTAGAGAATCGGTCAATGATTGTAAGAATGGTGGTGAATCCCTTTGAAGGGGGTAGATCCGTAACGAAGTCCATCGCGATATGTGACCAGGGGCGCTCGGGAACAGGAAGGGGGTGTAGCAGGCCTGCCGGTTTCTGTTTAGAGGACTTAGAGACGTTACAGGGAACACAGTGATGAACAAATTGGATGACATCATGAACCAGTGTGGACCACCAGAACCTGTTGTTTACCAGTTCCGTGGTAGCGGTAATGCCAGGGTGACCAGCGCTGGGTGAGTCATGGATCTGATGTAGCAGTTTCTGCCGAAGGATTTCAGGGACATAAACTTTCCCCTCTGGACATTCTGCTGGAGAAGGTTCACGGTTTAAGGCTTCATCGATCTCCGTCATTATGTCCCAGCGGATGGGTGCCACGATGCGCAGTGGTGGTATGATGAACTCAGGGGGTTGGTGCTCAGAATCGGTCTCATGCTGTCGGGATAGAGCATCCGCTTTGCAATTCTTAGATCCAGGTCGATAGGTTATAGTAAAATTGAAGCGTGAGAAAAACAAAGACCATCTTGCCTGTCTTGAATTCAGTCTCTTGGCACTCTGAATATACTCCAGATTCCGGTGATCGGTAAGTACTAGAAATGGTTGTTTAGACCCCTCGAGCCAGTGGCGCCACTCCTCCAGTGCCAGCTTCATGGCAAGCAACTCCCGATCACCGACATCGTAGTTTCTTTCTGCGGAAGATAGTTTGCGAGAAAAAAAAGCACAAGGATACATTTTGCTTGGGTTACCGTGTCTCTGAGATAGCACAGCTCCTACACCGGTGTTTGAAGCATCCACCTCCACGATGAATTCCCTCTCGGGGTCCGGATGTCTCAAGATTGGTGCTGAAGTGAAGCGGTGTTTGAGTTCGTCAAAGGCTACCAAGCCAGTGGGTTCCCAGTGAAGTGTGTTGGTTCCCTTCTTTGTCATGGCTGTGAGTGGTGCGGCCACAAGGCTGAAGTTCCTAATGAAACGTCGATAAAAGTTTGCGAAGCCTAGAAATCGCTGTAATTCTTTTAGAGTTCGGGGGCGTGGCCAGTTCAGTACTGCATTGACCTTGTCTTGATCCATTGTTACTCCTTCGTGACTGATTATATATCCCAGGAAGGCGATCTTGGTTTGATGAAATTCACACTTCGTTAACTTAGCGTACAATTGATGGTGGATCAGGCGTTGGAGGACTGCACGAACCTGTTGAATGTGTTCAGCCAGAGTCTCGGAGTAGATTAAAATGTCATCAATGTAAACTATTACTGTTTTATTGAGTTCCTCCCGAAATATGTTGTTAACTAGAGCCTGAAACACAGATGGACTGTTGGAGAGCCCGAACGGCATAACTTGGTACTCATAGTGCCCTGATGTTGTGGAGAAGGCGGTTTTCCACTCGTCACCCTCACGGATTCGTATGAGATTATAGGCGCTGCGAAGGTCAAGCTTGGTGAAATAGTTGGCCTTCCGGAGTTGTTCGAGGGCTGCAGGGACCAAAGGAAGCGGGTATCTGTACTTGACTGTGATTTCGTTCAGCCCCCGGTAGTCAATGCAAGGTCTTAAGGATCCATCTTTTTTCTTGACGAAGAAAAATCCAGCAGCCGCTGGAGATGTGGAGTGACGGATGAAGCCCTTCTCCAGTTCTTCCGTGATGTATTTTTGCATGCTCTCGGCCTCTGGCTGGGATAGTGGAAAGATGCGCCCCTTCGGAGGAACCGTGCCAGGCAGTAATTCTATAGCGCAGTCGGAAGGTCGGTGCGGAGGGAGAAGGGTGGCTTTGGTTTTACTGAAGGCCTCTTTTAAGTCGTGGTATTCTTCGGGGAGCGTGCTGAAATCCTCCTCAAGAGATGAGTTGACAGGTTGTGGAGAACTGATGGGTTGAGTGTGTTTTAGACAGAGTGACTGACAGCGAGGGGACCAGCGGACGATCTGGCGATCCGCCCAAGAGATATCTGGGTTGTGGAGTTCCAACCAGGGCAGACCGAGAATGATGGGATGTTCAGGAGAATGTATGGTGAATAACCGGATTTTTTCTGAATGTAAGGGTCCTATGTGAAGGTTTAGATCCTGGGTGGTGCAGGACACCTCTCCAGAACCCAGCGGACGACCATCTAGGGCTGCCACCGACACCCGCGGGCCACATGGGAAAAGAGGTAGAGACAATTGCTTAGCAAACGTTTCATCTATGAAGTTCCCCTCAGCACCCGAATCAATAAAAGCAGTAGTTTCAATTTTCTTTCTGTTAACGATTAAAGTAACTGGCAGTTTCATAGAATTTTCTGAAAGACTTGGACTCACCCGTGAAGAGGTAGCTTGGGAAGGTCGAATGGGGCAGTTGGCACGAATGTGACCCGACTGGCCACAGTAGAGGCATAAGTTTTCTCTAATCCTCTTACTGCGCTCGTCGTCTGTTAGGTGCGTTCTGCCAATCTGCATAGGTTCCGGACCGGACTGGAAAACAGGCGGATGAAATGCTCGTGGTGCTGTAAATGGGCGGGGGCGTCTGGAGCGCATTAAATTGTCCACTTGTATGGCTAACTCCATAAATTGTTCAAAAGTTTTCCCCTCGTCGCGACAGGCGAGCTCAGATTGCAGTTCCCTTGAAAGCGCTTTTCTATAGAGTGCTTTGAGTGGTTCGGATGACCAACCCGTGCGTGCTGCCAGCGTGCGAAAGTGTAAGGTAAAATCCGCGGCTGAGCTGGATCCTTGTTTTAAACTCAAAATTTCCTCACTGGGTTCGCGTCCGTCAGCGGCGTGATCAAAAACGTCCTTGAAACACTTCATGAATTCAGCGTAGCTCATGTAGGACATTCCTTGACCCTCCCACAGAGCCGTAGCCCAGTCAAGAGCTCTTCCGTTTAAGAGAGAGCACACCAGCGACACTTTACTGTCATCGTCCGGGAAGCCGCCGGGTTGGCGACTTATGTAGAGACTACACTGCATTAAAAAGCCCCGACATTTTCCCGGCGAGCCGTCATACTTTTCGGGAAGTGCTACTCGTGCATTGATGCTCGGATTAGACTGTGTTTGCAGTGAATAAGAGGGTTGTGGTGAGATCGTGGCGATGGCAGCACTCAGAGCTTGCATGGAGCTATTCAGAGTTTGCATTGACTGACTCATCTCCTCTGATAACCGAGTTAACTTTTCGAGTTGCTGGTGATGGGTCTGTAACATTGCCCCCTGGCGGGTAACTTCCCGAGTGAGCTCATGATATGTTGCTGGATCCGTGGGCGGCGAAGTTTTATGTAAGACAGGCTCGGCAGACTGTGGATCCATTCGCAACGATTTATTGGCAGACTCATAATCATACATGCATTGATCGTCAGGGGCAGACATGGTTAATTCAGACAAGGCAAAGACAGTACCGTAAGACAGGCTGGGGTCGTATTATCAAGCAGAAGTCGTGAGCGAGAGTGCAGGCAAAGTTCAGGGCAGGAAGCAATGATCGAAGGTCCGGGTCCAGGCGAGGGTCAGGGCAACAGGCAAGAATCAAGACGAAATAAACAATCCAAAGGGTCAAACACAGGCAGTCCAAAGAGTAATCCAAACGCTCAGAGTTGTCGTGTTACTGGCTAAACTTCGCACTGAACTGAAGTCCGCGAACTCCTTAAATACAGTGAATAATGCCGAACACCTGTGACCGAAATCCCCACAGGTGTTTGGCCAAAACAGCTCCGGGGAGAAACTAGTACTCGGGCGAAAGTTCCCGCTGATGACGGTCGGACAGCGCCACAGAGGTTCATGTGGTGACAGCATGCTCTTGGTTGCAAGAGGTTCTTTTGTTTTGCTTTCCCATGCAAGCAAGGCAAGTCAGAATTTATTCTTTGTCTTTGGAGTTCTTAGCATTTTTTTGCATGTTCTCTGCAGGAGTGCGAAAACTTTTGTGAATTCAGCTTTCTCGAGAAGGATTAAATTTCTTTAAAGTCCCTGATGTCTCGCTGGTACCTGTTTCTCGCCCTGATGTCGTCTAGCTTATTCTCTAATGACTGGACGTTTGCTAGCAGAATGGAAGGCAGTGGAGAACGGTGTGCTTTGGTATGCAGCCTGTTCTGAAACCCCTGCTTTCAGACTTCAGTAACGCGATTGTGACCAGTGTCAGAGGTGAGGGAAGCATCCAGAAGCACATGAATGAAAATACATCCCAGAGGACATTCTTCACAACCATGTACCTGAAAGAAATTTGCTCTTATAGGCTAGGACTGCTGAGGGGAGGACCATGCACATAATTGTGCACCCAGAGCAGTCTCTCCGCTGGAATGCAGGAACGCTCCGAACGAGGATCTCGAACAGCAGGTAACATTTTTCTTCTACAACTTCATACAGTCGATCAGCTCCGAAGCAGAAAGCTAGTAGTGGTTCGCATGCCGCCATCTTATATACCTGTATATACGGGGGAGTGGCTTGGCATGCCAAAACCACTGGCCAATTCCCATTAACGTTTTCTCCAAAGATCAGAGTCGTTCTTTGGAGCGTAAGAGTGGCCCAGCAAGCCGACACCAGCCGGCCTCCCTCTACCTGCTTGTCTGATTTAAGACATGGGAGGACACAGGTCACGGGTCATGGGAGGACACTGCGGCAGAAGTCTGCGGGGCTTTTACACCCAACAGAACATTCTGCACAGTTACTGTGCGATCCCCCAGTCGCCCCCCCCCGTGGCTGCTGAAAAGCCAAAGCTCTCCATCTCACTGCAGGAAGGACGCGAGGGGAGCCGTCTTGTGAACGTTAGGCGCGATCGCAGTGTAGCGATGGTCATGCGCTCACAATGAACGCATGAGTCATCTACAAGCGCTGCATCAGCTTGTTCCCAGCCCAGACACGTAAGACAGCGCTCGTGCCTGTCTGAAGAGGTGAGGAAACTCCCGCAGGTTGGATAAGCATCCCGAAAAACGCCTCTCCAACCGTGAGAAATCCCAATTCTGACTTTATATCTTGCAATTCTGACTTTATATATAGATATTATCACTTTAGAACTTGCAACTCTTTTTTTTTTATTTATCACAATTCTGACTTTTTAACTCACAATTATGACTTTGTAACTCGCAATTATGACATTGTAACTCACAATTCTGACTTTATTTTCTCACAATTATGACTTTTTATCTCGCAATTCTAAATTTATGACTAGCAATTCTGACTTTATATCTACTGTAGGAATTATCACTTTAGAACTTGCAATTTTGACATTAGAACTCACAATTCTGACTTTATTTGTCGCAATTCTGGTTTTATATCTCGCAATTATGACTTTATATCTCACAATTCTAAATTTATAACTCACAATTATGACCTTATAACTCACAATTCTGACTTTATATTTCTCAGTTCTGACTTTCTACTTAAATCTCGAGAATCTGTCTTTATATCTCACAATTCTGACTTTATATTTAGCAATTCTAACTTTATAACACAATTCGGACTTTGTCGCAATTATGACTTTATATCTTGCAATTCTTACTTTATATCTCAGAATTCTGACTTTACAACTAACAATTCTGACATTATGTCTCAGATATATGACTTTAAATTTCACAATTCTGAGAAAATAAGTCAGAATTGTATGATAAAAAGTCTCAATAAACTCTGTTTTATTTTTTATTCATTTGCGGAAACAGGATTATTTAGTATATTCTACAGAGTTCTATAAAAGTATGAAATTCTTATTTACTACAGCTGCCTTGTTGTTAAGGGTTCAAACCACTAGGGTTCCGCAGTTCTCCGCGCCAAATTTGATTCATTATTTATGTTCATGTGGAAGCGCAAACTTGTGAAATGAGTTTTTTTTTTTGCATATTATAATATGTAATGAAGTGTTTGATTTCAGATGTAGCAGGAATATTTATAATGTTCATAAAGATTTCACACTAGAAAATGTTTGTAAGGGCACACAACACATTCATAGTGTATGCACAATTATCAGAGAGATAATCTGATCATAAGATAAAGTGATAGAGAGTTTGTGAGAGAACTGCATTGGATCAGATCAGAAACACTATTGAAATCATTTCACACTCACACAGAAATAAGACGCGGGTGAGTTTGTGTGTGTTTGAGAGAGATAAGTGTTAACTCCCACAATGGTGGGAGCAGAACTTTGAATAAATTAATGTTGAATGAACCACAACAATTACCAAAAAACAAATTGTTGTTTGAAGCGCATGGCTGATAATTAAAATTAGAATTACAAATCAGAATGTTCTCATTAATGTTCTGAACTGCTCAATAGTGAAATAAACAACATAAACAACATAATCAATCAATCGATTTAAACTTGTAATCAAATGGTAAATTGAATCAAATCACAATTATTTGCAATATTTAATGAAGAAAGTCCCCAAATAATATATATATTTTCTTATAAGTTTCTGTAGCAGACAAAAGAACTGGACTCAAGTTTTGTTTTTTTGTTTTTTAATGTGGGTCTGTGTAATCATGCACATGTATGTTTTTGCCATTGTTTAACCTTTAATTGTAATGGACAGCCCCTAAAAAGGACTCCTGATTACATGCAATTAAGATCCAGAAGGCGTCAGAGCTAAACAAGTGCATGACGTCTGAGGATACTGATTAATTTGCAACATATGTTATACTGTACAATTTTGTCTAAATCGTGACTGTTTTGGCAGTGATTGAATAACTCATTTTTTGAATGTGTCAATGAGTCAATACTTTGCTTTTTCTGTGAAGCTTTCCAGATTGTTCTATTAGAAATACAAGAAATGTTATCGTACCAATGAATTCCTATCTGTGTGACTTGCTTAAGTTTTGTTTCTCAAGCAACAAAAAACACAACAACATCAAATAAAGCCTGCAAACAAATAAAGCCAAGAGCTTATAACCTTATACCTTATAACCTTATAAGAATTTTGTAAAAGTGGGTGTGGTAGCAATATAAAAAAGCATCTATTTCAAGTAACCCTGAAAGAAACTTAATAAAAAAAATTCATTTCCTTATAGATTATGAGTAAAGGGCTACTGCTGAGAAATGCTGACCTAATTGTTCTTTAGTTGATTGCTTATTGAAAACAAATGAAAACCATCTGTGTTTCTTTGCAAGTAAATCAGTGGTTGCTGTAATGTGGATAATTATTCATTGTTGTAAATATAAAAAAGGCAAGTGTGTTTCTGAAGAAGAGAAAATTAGGTTTTGTTTGGGAACATGGTGTTCAGATAACATTGTGAAGCTATAATCACAATAATGAAATGAAAAGCTATTTCTTTTCCAAGAACTTGTAAACCAAGCTTCACAGTGAATAAATCTAGCAACCCATATTTACTTTGTTTCTTTTTTCTACGTTTTTAATCAAACTAAGAGCTTTGCCTTAAACTGAAGCAGTATTAATCAAAGCGAGTCACTGGACATTGGACTGAATTAGTGCTGTGTATTTGAAGCTTGAACAGCCCGCTTCATCAAAGCATATTTACAACTAAATAAATCTGCCTGTACAACAGGCCTGTGTCATTTAAAATCTTACTACTATTGAACTCCGGTTTGATAATGTGAGGTGAAGACACGCGCTGACAGAGCTCCCGATATTTTCTGATAACACATAAGTTGACAATTCAATTTAAGTAATCTAAAACATTTTCTAAGTGTAAAATAAGCATAGCTTGCAAATTAGCTACGATGGCTAGTGCGAGGAAACCTGGAGAAACCCCAGCAGATAACGACGGTGTCTAAATGAGCCAATTGATAAACAAGCTAACAAAGCAACGAGCTTCGATGAAAGAAGACTCTGATTCAAGAGTCCATGGTGCCGCTTCAGGCATCGTTGAATGCTTTAACGGAATTGTTGGCTAGTTTCCAGACCCGCCTGGGTGCCACGGAGACACACATATATATGTATATATATATATGTATATGCCTTGCATTTATACTAAGGTTATTATGCTGAGCTGAATCGATATCTATGGACATGGACTTGCATTATCAGGAGTTGAGAGATTGTTGTGAACTGCGGTTTGTCTTTGTTCAGCAGGCAAATTTAGAATGTAATATAGTTTTTTTTTCTGTCTTTTCAGTTACAGACAGAGGATACATATAACAGTTGTCAGAACACGCCAATGAATTTCATTGGCATACGCTGATTAGGATCAGTTGAACCCAATCGCGGCGCGAGTATAAGTAGGTCAGCAGATCTTGTGTTCATTAGGTCTTGGCTGAGGAGCAGAGACGGTTTTACGGCCCCTAGCGGAGGTACAGCCCCTATGGCGATGGGATGTGACAGTGACTGACGAATAGGGATCCCTACCAAAGCGCCATAGAGACTGTCCCTTCCAGCCCCATTTGAGAGTCACCAACCCCCTGAGTTTGGTCTGTAGGATGGTGAACTCTGATCGGAGGATTCACAGTGTCTACTGATAAGGAATACTGGAGAGCAACCCAAGCCGACCGAACAGGTCCTATTCCGGCTCTTCAGCTCTGTTAGAGGTGAGAACACGTGTAGAAACAGGTTCAACATGTAAGCTATAAAACCTAGCGAATGGGTTCGGGGTCGCCCGACCTGCAGCTCTACAGCTCTAAAAGCGAGGTGCCTCGTGTCAACACCCAGGACAACTCTACACTTCTGGTTGAGTGAGCGCGTACACTGAGGGGACAGGGTGCACCCTGAGCCTGGTATGCCAGAGTGATGGCATCCACTATCCAGTGGGCCATCCTCTGCTTAGAGACGGCATTCCCCTTCTGCCGACCTCCACGACAAACAAAGAGCTGATACGAGGTCCTGAAGCCGTGTGTCCGATCTATGTAACACTGTAGTGCTCTGACAGGACACAGCAACAGTAAGGTTGGGTCTGCCTCCTCCGAAGACAGCGCTTGGAGGTTCACTACTTGATCTCTGAAGGGAGTAGTAGGAACCTTGGGCATATAGCCGGGCCGTGGTCTAAGGGTTACCTAAGAGGCCTCAGGCCCAAACTCAAGGCACGAATCGTCGACCGAATATGCCTGCAGGTCCCCTACCCACTTGATGGAGGCCAGTGCGAGCAGGAGGAGCGTTTTCATTGATAATAACTTCAACTCAACTACT
>JAUCMT010000054.1:2132111-2142982 GCA_032357475.1 Enteromius thamalakanensis | reverse complement strand
GTGATAGTTCTACCATACTTGTAACAAGGAGCAGAATTTACAGGTTTATCTATAAGGAGTTTACACAAGACTAGATAGGTTTGAGCTGGCCCTCCAGCTGATCATGACATAGCCCCCCCTCAAAGGAGTGGCTTCCAGATGCTTGAGACTTGGAAGCCGGATGGAACGACCTCCAGGGCAGATGGCGGAGAAGTCCACTTAAGAGGTGGCCACCAGAGCGAAGCAGTTGGTGGAGACCTCCTCCTGGGCGGAGCAGATGGCGGAGCAGGTGGCGAAGCCCACCGGGGCAGAGCAGACGGGGCAGAGCAGGCGGCAGAAAAGCCCACCGGGGCGGAGCAGGCGGCGGAGACCTCTTTCTGGGAGGAGCAGGCAGTGGAGAGACCCACCGGAGTGGAGCAGCCATTGTAAACCTCCTTATAGGCGGTGTGGGTGGCGGAGAAGCCCAATGGGATGGAACAGGTGGCGGAGACCTCCCTCTGGGTGGAGCAGGCAAAAGCCCAACAAGGCGAAGCAGGTGGTGGTGACGTCCCTCTGGATCGGCCAGAGAGCGACAGAGCCCTCTTGGGACCACTAGATTGGCTTTGCGCCCTCGAGAACTGACCATTCCGTGAATTCACCCTACAAGACCAGACAGGAAGTGAGTACGCCCTTTGAGACCGGGCAGAGAATGAATGCGCCCTTAGTGACCATACACGAAATGAATGCGCCCTTCTAGATCAGACAGGAAGTGGATACACCCATCGAGACCAGACCGAGATTGAATGCGCCGTTAGTGACCATACAGGGGATGGAGACGCCCTTCTAGACCAGACAGGAAGTGGATACGCCCTTCGAGACCATACCGAAGCTGACGTCTCCCTCCAAGACTGACTGAAACCTGATCCAGGGTCCTCCATGGGTAGTGCAGCCACCATTAATGCCTCTGGGGATTCTACTGGCAGAACCAACATCTGCCGACGTAGTGCAGCCTCTGGTGGACCCGATGAAGTCTTAGTGCCATACACCGGTTTCGGAGGTCCTGGCCATAGAGCCTCAAACGTCTCGTGGAGCTCGGGTGAATTCTGTGGAATTGGATCACAAACTGGGTCTGGCGGATTCGGCCACTCAGATTCCGGATCACAGACTGGGTCTGGTGGATCCGGCCACTCTGGTTCTGGGTCACAGGCCTTTAAATAACTCGACTGGTTGGGGAACCAGGGCTGACTAGACTTGACACAGCCCCTCGTACTGTGCAACGGGAGAAAGACACGTTATCAACTGGCTTAAACGCTGAGGGCCTTCAGCAGCTTCACTGGCTGCGTAACTGGGATCGACTGGGCTTTGCACAGCCCTTCGTACCGTGCGGCTGAAGTCATGAGGGCCTTCGACAGCTCGTTAGTGTATGTAATAGGAACAGACTGGACTGCACACGACAACTCGGGCCGTGGTGCAGAACCGACGCCCTCTGCGAGAGGAGCAGGCACCGCTGGGATGGCCGGCAGCCCTCCTAGCTGTGGCCCTGAATCCCACTGATCATCACTCAGCCACTCTCACTGAGTAATGGTGCCAGCGTCCTCTGCAAGTGTCTCGAGAACCTCTGGTGTGGCAGACAGCTCTCCTAGCTGTCCTAAGATACCTGGCTGCGTCTCACTCAGTCCCTAGCGCTGAGTGATAGGGAGACTGTGGCCCTATCACTCAGGTGGGTCTCTCGCTGAGCGCTCTGTGGGGGCGATTCGGAAACTACCGATGGGGTAGACAACTCCCCTAGCTAAGTTCCAGCCCCAAGATTATGGTCAGTGACGTCCATCCCAGTTCCAGCTCCAAGATTATGGCCAGTAACGCCGATCGGAGTTCACGCTGCCAGAACTAGTGCCACAACCTGAGTTTACGCTGCCAGAGCCAGTGCCACAGCCCAAGTTCACGCTGCCAATGCCACAGCCCGAGATTACGCTGCCAGAGCCAGTGCCACAGCCCAAGTTCACTCTCCCAGTGCCACAGCCCAAGTTCACACTCCCAGAGCCAGTGCCACAACCCAAGTTCACTCTCCCAGTGCCACAGCCTTTGTTCATGCTGCCAGAGCCAGTGCCACAGCCCTAATTCACACAGCCCGTGAGAGCCAGTGTCACAGCCTGAGTTCACGCTGCCAGAGACAGTGCCAGTGCCACAGCCCGAGTTCTCGCTGCCAGAGCCAGTGCCACAGCCCAAGTTCACACTGCCAGAGTCAGAGCCAGTGCCACAGCCAAAATTAAAATTGCAAGAGCCAGAGCCAAGATAAAAGGGAAGTCTCACCAAGAAAATTTTGGAGGGGGGCTATAGGGTCTCTCAGCAGCCGAGGACTGCCCATGAGTCACCACAGCCGAGGGCTGCCCATGAGTCACTACAGCCTAAGTCACCTGATCGGCCATGGCCTCGCAAGGCTCCTGATCCACCATGGCCTGCCAAGGCTTTTGATCCACCCTGGAGGCAACCAGTGACTGTGCCCCGTATGGCCTCCAGGGTGCCCACCCTCCCTCTGCACCTTCCGGGAGGGGGAGATGATGTCAGACTCTGTGTTTTGGTGTTCCTTGTGTTTTGCTCCGCATGTGTCTGTATGCCCTTATTTGGTAGTTCTTGTCCTAGTTTAGCTGATTGTGCTAAATAGCGTCTAGCTGTGTGTCATTATGTCTGTGTCTTTGTAGTGCCTCAGTTCTAATCTTTGTTGTCGAGTCCTCAAGTGTCATCCTGTGTGTCTACCCATTGTGTAAGTGCATCCTGTCTTGCTTCTTTAAATAAACCACGTTATATTGTGATCGACGCCTTGCGTGCTTCCTGCCTAGAGTAGACCGTGAAGTTGAACATTTGTCACCTGATTCACAAATGCGCAGATTCTTTTTTGAATGCGTAATTTATGATAAATTAATGTAGAACAGACCAGTTTTATTCTTGAACATTATTTATTCATCTTTATTTGTACAAATCGCTGTACATGTGTTTAATCCTTAATGTCCACATACTCAAATTAAAATGTGTTTGTAATAAGCATGCATCAACTTTATGTAGCGTATGGATAATTTTGTGTGCATCTATTAATCATTTTGAGTGTAAAATCATTCCATAGGAATAGAGCTGTTGTGGTCTTCTGCTTTAAATTTGCTGTGCTATGCATAAAGAGACACTCATCTGCTCATCACTGTAGTAATGTGTGGTCTGTCAGTCTCTTCTGATGCCTTGCAACTAGCAGATAAGTTAGACTGATCAAATGTATTAACAGTATATATACTGATACTGACACATTTGAATGCGTATACTGTCTAGTCTATAAGAACCACAAAGTCTACTTTTGAGTATGTGAGGTGCAGCACATCCCCTAAATCAGAACTGACACTTAGAGATATTTAATAATCACCCTTTTTGTTAAAGAAAAAGATAGATTTCTTTAGTGTAAAGTTTAAAGTTCCACATGAGGAGCGATTTATACGAAAAATGGTTCCATTTCTGTTAAGACGGCGTCTTAGAAAGCAGATGCCGATATGAGCAGTAGACAGCAGTGAAGCTCACTAGGATTTGGAACAGAGCCTGTAGTATATCAGACATAGTTCAGCACTGCTCTGACCTGCCTGAAATTGAATATTGATTGAGGAATGAGAAATGCCAACTACCTACCTCAAACAGACTTTCTGAAGGTTTTGTCGCTAGCAGCTAAAACCAATTAGAAGATACATTGGCTATACAAAGGAGAAATTGCATGTGCTTACCAAACGTAATGCTTCACTGAAAACACTGATTCAGTGTTTGATATTTCAGAAAAACCTAATTATATTTTCTAGTATATGTTTGCTTATAGTGTAGTTGACGTTGTTTGTAGGATGGCATATTGTGTATTTGCAGGTATCTTACACCTCCTTATCATTCATTGAATTATTGCCCTGAATTCCCCTTCATTGAAAATATATTGTGATCTAAAATATAAATTTCTCCCAGCAGCAACCTGTGTTACAATTCTCCATCACTACTTACTGTCTCTCTGCACCCTAGAAATAGAATAAGAGTCTGACAAACGTCTCCTTGTTAGAAGAGGTGCCTCTAGCCTTCAGAAGGACTGGGCCACAGTCTCCCTATCAAGTTAAAAGTTAATGCTTGATGTGAGTTCGAGGTCTTAATGCACTTGGCATTTGGGGACTAGCTGGCAGGTCTTCCAGTGAACACCAGGCAGGCCGTCCAATGAACTTTTATTGCCTAAAAGTTCCAGAAAAACAGGTTATTGGCAATTAAGAGGGAATGAAAGAGCAAAAGTGCTTAAAAGGCCAGATTAAACTTCAGAAAAATTCAACTGAGAGCTAATTGTTTTTCACATGTTACTTCAGTTTGATAAAGACAAAGAGTAGATTTTAAACAGTGGCATATAAAAGGGCTACATCCACATTAATCCAGCCTTTCATCCTCACATAAAAGGCCATTTTTGTCCAGAGAAAAGGCCAATGGCTTTTTAAACCACAGACCAAGGCAAATGAGTGTGAGATATTTTGCTAATAAATTGATCACATTTGAAGAATAGCTCATTATGCCTGTTTTGTCTGTATCATTACTTGAAGCTTAAAGTTTAAAACATGTGCAAAACATAATAAAAGATGATTTCAGTGTGAATGAAAAACTTGTAGACATTGCCTCAGTATTGTATCTTTACTGTACAGTGATTACTATCAAGACTGAACAGTATACTGTAGTAAGTATTGTTTGTTTTCAATCACCAAAACAAGCTGATCACTTTTGGGATTTAATCAGAGAACATATACTGATGCATGAAGTGTGAGGGAATTCATAATGATCATTTAAATTATGTAAAAGATTTTCTATAGTTTTCTGCTGTAGTAAATTTGCTTGGTAGCACACCTGATACAGCATTGAAATGATGTCCTGTGAAACATAATTCATGATAAAAGGATAGGATCATGATAGGATGATTCTAAAGACCTGACGATGGACAAGGAAAAACATATACCTACCACAAGAAGAAAAATAAATAAATAAATTTGGTGAAGCAATCTTTTATCATGACTTCCGGTTCACACACAAAAAAAAAAATGCTGTATCAGATGAGATACCAAGCAAGTTTACTACAGCAGCAAAAGATTATACTAGTGGGCCCAATAATTAATACACCATGTTAAAAGTGTTTTAAGGTCATAAGATTGATTTGTATGCATAAAAAGTCTTCATTAGTCATACTTTATGTTAAAAAGGAGCATAATTGATGGTCTTTTAATGCCGATGGTGTTGTAGTGAAGTGTATGCATTTTTATGCAGTTTTGAAGAAATATTAGTAAAATTGCTAATTTCTTTTGGATAAACTTATGCCTGCTGTAACAGCATAGGCCTGACGCAGCCTGTTCATGTTGATTGTTGTGTTTTTTTTATAGGCTAGATTTCAGTTTTAATTCTTGACTATTTGTCAACAAAATGTACATTTTTACATGATCTAAAAAAATAAAAATAATTAGTGTCACTACTGCTTGCAATAAAAACGGAGCATACTGTATTATCTCTTTCTTGCTCATTCTGTAGTTTAAGTGAATCAGATTTAATTGGTGAAGTCGGAGACTCTGATCTGCAGCGAGTGGGCAGACATCCGATCTTCTTACATGACAGCTTTGTTTTCGGCTTTCTTTCGGCCCTACCTCATTTAGTTTGCTGTCTAATTTTACTTTGCAAGGAGAAAATTGGACCTTGTTAATTTTCCTGCCTCAGTGGCTCCAGCAATAGGAATCCACCGAGAGATAGAAATAGACAGTCAAGTGAACCACACATACACATACAATAAAAGTGTGTGTACTGTGTATATTTAAGACGCACACAGAGTATATATTTTGAAAATATTAGCATATACAAACACCATATTGTTTCTTAAATATATACATGCATGTGTGTGTGTGTATATATACAAAATAAATATACACAGTACACAAATATATATTAAATAGCCTTCACAAAAACATTTATTTTGCATGCAATCAATTGTTTCTCATTACTAAAAGCACGGTAAGCCATGTATAAAAAAAATATTTTATTTCATTATTTAATCTAACATAAATAATCAAACATACTTTTTTGTACTCTGAAAATATTAGGGTATGAAAAATTTACTTCATTCAATATTCTAATATTCAAGTAATACTCAAGAAGTATTAATTTGTTTTTAAGAAAGTTTAGATGTTCTTCTATTAAAAATCTGATTAAGAACATGATTTTTGCTGTGTCAAATGAGCAGGATCTGTCTGCTCAAAACTAAAATGTCCAGAAGATGAGTAATGATGTGTAAGTAGGAGTGTGTGAGAGAGAAACCCATTTTTGTCTAACATAATACAAACACATAGTGTGCGTGGGAGCAGCATATTAATGGCACAGTGCTGTTCTCCCTGCCAAGACTATGACAATCAAATGGAAATTAATCCAACACAGGTGCCCTGAACTTACACGTTCAGAAGTTAGAAAAAAAGTATAATGATGATAATTAAAAGGCTCTTCTTTACAAGTTTTGTACAAAGAATGTTTTGGAAGAAATCAAAGCTAGAAAATGAATCCAAGCTTACAGCCTACAGACTGAGGAGGTGGAAAAAGACAAAACAAAAGAAGGAGGCAAAATGAAAGTTTCTGGCAAACACATTTGAGCCCACACGCTCTCATTCTGAGGGTGTAAAGTGGTCATTTTTGTTGCATTACGATCCAGGAAAAACACATCAACCAAAAGCACAAGACAGCAATGATCAATCACTGTCAGAAAAACAGTATACCAAACTAAATATTAATAATAGCATTGTTTGAAGTTTTATATAGAACCGTTCATTCACACTTTACAAGATCAAAAAAAACAAAGGTGAAAACAAACATTGTAAAGCTATACAGATACGGGTAATATATTAGAAACATTTCTCAAAGAGTGAGGCTGTGTGACTAAAGAAGATCGATAGGATTTTCAGGTGTAAAATTATAAAGAATTATGTAGTTTAAAAATGATGGTACAGTATGCTAACTTCAATGAAGACGGTCCAATGTTTAGAAGGAGCTGAGGTTGAGTAAAGCTGTATTGTGAAGGTGATCAAAATCTGGAACTAATTAATTTGTCTACAAAAGATAGCGATAGATACTGCAGGTCAAAGATAGCTCTGAGGTTGTAGACAATTTGTAAGAAAAACCTGAAAAAAGTAAGTTTTAGGATCAACAGTCAGGTTAATAGTTGGACACCCACACAATTTTTTATATTTGAGAATCCTTTGCATGCAATTACTGTCGTAAGTCATAACCTTTTCCTTTTCCTTCGTGATGATTTGCCAGACATGCTCAAGCGAGTTTAGCAGGTTAACTTGACCATTGCAGGATGTTCCAGTTCTTTTGTTTTTACTTCCAAAATCTCCTGGGTTGCTTTTGCACTATGTTTGGGGTCACTGTCCAGTTTTGCTATGAAACGTCGCTCAATCAGCTTTGCTCCATTTGACTGAATCTGGGCAGACAGTATATCTTTATACACCGGCTGCTTTTGTCTTCTGTCAGATCATCAATAAACACCAGTTCCACTGGAAGCCATGCTCAAACCAACACACTGCTCCATGTTTCACTGCCTCCAGACTGCTTTCTTCTGGTCATTCTGGTAAAGGTTGATTTTAATTTCAGGCATTCAAAGAATACTTTTAAAAAATATATATATATATTTTTTGGTAAAGTCTAATTAAGCCTTGTTTGCACCTTGTGGTGCTCTGGTGACACAATTATAAAAGGTTGAGCAGAAATTATCCTAAATTTGATCATTTCTCAGATACAGTATGTGTGCATGCAATTCATAGAATAAACATACGAACAGAAAACGCGCCTTATTACAACTATGTCTATGATTTCTTGAAGTGGCATTATGTGAATTTGACGTGATTGCGTCAGACAGCTTTGCCCTGCAGCTAGCGGTGAGCACTCTTGCTCTAGATGGAGATAAAGATCACTGAATAAAGCCTTGGACTTTGGACTTTTCCCCACAGTCATATGGATTCTGAAGATTTTGATTACAGCGCACAAACAAAATTGATTCCTTTTGTATTTGTTGTGTTTTTGGTGTATTTTATGGTGTTCAGTCAAAGCATGTCAGGGAAAACACCTTTTGTGTCCCATTGAAAATAAAGTAAATATCACGTGATAAGAAATGGTTAAATGTCTACTATTAATAACTATTAACTATTAATTTTATGGGTTCACATGTCTAGTTTAATTCAGTTTTCTTTAAAATGAGTGTCGGCAGAAATCACATGAATATGACAGCGGAGTATAATAAGAATACAATTAATATGACAATTTCAATATTTATAAGGATATAAGGTGTCATCAGTGTGTCAGTATTGTAGGTGAAATGCTGAAAACATGAGTATTGGTTTGTTTAGATGCTGTAAATATGTCAGTATTGTACATTTCAGTGCCTGTGAAAATGTAGGTAAATATACAATTAGCAGAACCACTTTTTACATGAAATATATACTGATTATTATGAGACCACTGCAAGTTCATGGTACTGAATTCCTTCTCCTTCCAGACATTGCTGTTGATTTAACTGGGTTATACTGTTTAAGAATAAAACAGAAGGTTAAGATCTAAGTCCTTTTGTGTTTTGTGTACATTGTGTGCAAAATTTTTATTATATATATTTTTTTATGAATGTCATTTCACATCCCATTTTATACCATCATTTATAACATACAGGTATTCAGTATTTTAAAGTCACCACTTTAATTGAGGGGCCACAAACATAATGAAGTCATGACAAAACTAATGCGTAGTTAATGATGAGTTCTAGATTTTGATTTCAACAGAATTCACATGCTATGTGCTGTGATTCGCCGGTGTTGAGGTGTGTCCATTTACCTGGAGGGCTATATGAACATGCTTAATAACTAATTTTAAAACAACAACAATAAACATTAGTTCCCTTTCAGTCGGTCACTTCGACGTCACGTGGGTGATTGACAAATAGGAATCTCACTTCGAGATGCCAAAACAACTCTGCGTGTATGCAAACACACCAATGATTTTCATTGGCATACGCTGATTAGGATCAGCCTAACCCAATCGCGGCGCGAGTATAAGTAGGTCAGCCGATCTAGCGTTCATTAGCTTTTCGCTTCTGAGCCGAGCAGTTCATGCGAACATTCCAGGAGCCATTCTTCACACACACTTCCTCACACTGCCTAACATGCCTGGGCAATGAGCATGCTAGAGTGGCGTTCATGGATGATTCATGTTCCTCTTGTGGGAAGATGACCATCTCTGAGCTACGGACAAGGCTGAATTACATGGCCAGTGGGGAAGTCCCTATTCCTCTTACCTGTTCTGGTGCTCGCGCTGACAGCATCCAGGTGGCAGAGCATGGAGCTTCCGGTTCTGGGGTAGAGAGGGCAGGCCTGACAGTGACAGTGAGGAACTTCCCTCGGGGAGCGCCCCCTGTCACACACACTCCGACACTGATGGAGTTTCCATTGGGGCAGCCTGGTCAAACGGAAACGGTGTCGGATGTCACCTTTGGAGCTCCCCCTGACGACCAGATGTCTGTCATAGCATCGGGAGAAGAGTACAACTCAGGAGATGAGGCATCTGGTTCCAGACCGGCGTCCGATGGGCGCTCAACCGCTCCGTATACTGATCCTGAGCTAGTTGCTATGCTTGCACGGGCCGCTAGGGGGGTCGGGATTGAGTGGAACCCTCCACAACATCCCGAACCCTCAAGGCTGGATGATTGGTACTTGGGTGTGGTCCGTGCCGGTGTGCAGGAGCCCACTCCGGTGCCTTTCTTCCCGGATGTGCATGATGAGTTGACTCAATCGTGGAAGGCACCTTTCACTGCCAGGAAGCGGTAGAGCGGCTCATCCTCCTTCACCACCCTTGACGGTGGCGGAGCCCGAAGCTACAAGGGGGTCCACTAGGTGGAGAGGTCTGTTGCAATGCAACTGTGTCCTCAGGCTTCTACTTCCTGGCTGGGTAACCCTTCGATCCCCTCTCGGGCCTGTAAGCATTAGTCGACTCTGATCAAAGCTTGTGAAGCTGCCGCATCATCCTTACACGCCATAGCGTTGTTGCAAGTTCATCATGCCAAGGCACTGAAGGCTTTGCAGGAGGGTGGCCACGACTCAGAAGGTCTCTCCGAGCTTTGTGCCGCGACGGACCTTGCTCTTCATGCGACGAAGGTGCCCTGGGTTGTGCGATGTCCACTATGGTGGTCCAACAGCGCCATCTGTGGCTGTGTCTTGCTGACATGCGCAATGTAGACAAGATTAGGTTCTTTAATGCTCCCGTGTCACAGACCGGCCTCTTTGGTGGCGCGGGGGAGACTTTCGCCCAGCAGTTCTCCGCCGCCCAAAAGCAGACTGAGGCGATCCGTCACATCTTGCCACAGCGTCCAGCTGCTGCCTCCACCCAGACACCGCAGGCACCGTCTCCGCCTGCCCGTCACCGAGAACGCCTACTAGTGGTACTCAACACAGGCCATTCCTGATGTTTGCGTTCCAAGGTCAAGCATATCAGTACCCTTCGGGCTCTCCTTGTCGCCCCATGTGTTCACAAAAGTGGCCAAGGCTGCCCTGACTTCTCTGAAGGAGAAAGGGCTTCGTATTCTCAACTACCTCGACGAATGACTAATACTAGCACAGTCAAGAGCTCAGTTATGCGAACACAGGAACTTGGTGTTACAACACCTCAGCCTGTTGGGTCTTCGGGTGAACTGGGAGAAGAGCAAACTCTGTAATGTTTCTTCGGGCAGGAGTGCCCTTAGAACAGGTCTCCAGGCATGTTGTGGTATTCACAGATGCCTCCACCACAGGGTGGGGCACCACGTACAACGGGCATGCAGTCTCAGGGGTTTGGACGGAATCTCATCTGCATTGGCACAT
>JAUCMT010000054.1:2099422-2110241 GCA_032357475.1 Enteromius thamalakanensis | reverse complement strand
CTCTTCCGCGTTTGAGTTTTCCCTCACGCTACACGGGGACATCCTCGGCCATTCATTGCTCGTCTGCCTCCGTGACACATACTGTATAGAGTTGATTAAATATGTGATAGTGTATGTGTTCTTTTTACAGTGTCTTTGTGACCTTTTTAAAAAACTTGAAAGTTGTGAGGTGTGGAGGGACAGACATTTCTCAGCTTTCATGCTTTCCCCGGTTTCACAGACTAGGCTTAAACCTTGTCCTAGACTAAAATATCAATCTAAGCTGTTTAAACTCAAATAAACTTGCACTGACTGATCTTAAAACATGTCAGTGCCTTTGTTTTGTCTTAAGATGCACACAAGTAGTGCTTTTTTCAAAGGTGCGTTTATAAAAATTACTTAAATGTTGACTTAATTGACCTATGACCTAATCCTGGCTTAGTCTAAGTAAACAAGCAAGCAAACAAACAAACAAATATGTGGGTTTTTCAGAATTGTTAATTTTTTTTAAAGGGAACTATTTCTTTAAAGGACAATTCTGACAAAAATAAGTCTTTTTACCTGGTTGACTTTATTTTTTTAGTGAAAATCGACAATAGAAATTTGTACATTGTAACATTTCTGTTTCCATTGCTGTTAAACTATCGCCCTTTTTTAAAGGTTAGAGAGGTGTTCTCTACAGTACATTTCCTCCAGCCTGAGACTTATTTTTCACTTTTGGTGTAAAAGTACTTTAAAAACAAACACTAGTTCTATTGAAAGCAAACCCAGATAATAAAAAGTTAGAAAGAAGTGATGTTGTCAAGAATTGGCGGGTGATGTCGCAGTCATAGAGGCTCAGATACAGGAATTCCAATGAATGAATCTTTAATCAACGGAGACAAGGAAGGCTGACGAAGGTGCGCAGACCAACACAGACAGTCACACAACATAACATACTTTAAACACTGACGATGGACTAAAGACTAAAGTGAAGACAGGTGCACAAAACAGGTGAACTCAAATCAGGGCAAAACCAAAGAGACACAGACAGAGGGGGAGACTAAGACAGACAGACACCAAACATGACATATGTAGTGCATACTCTCTATAAAAACTACACAAGTAACAGAGTTACTTTTTACTGAAGTAACCAACCTGATCTCATAAAAATATGTGCACGGTTTTTACGTTCACTGCTCTACATTTCATCGTAGCTTAAAAGTGAAATTAAGTGTCACTGAAACACAGGTTGAACCATGGCAGGGTTTTATTAGGAAAATATCTCTTGATAAAAATTAATACTCTATCATGTTGGAGATAAAATATGTCCTACACCAAATACATCCCTAAACCTACCCGATAGTGTTAACAAATGAAAAACTGATATACAATGTAATTTCATCTTCCTACACAGATTTGAGCTGTTTTGTCGTTGAACTGAAGCTCCTTGTCTCTCAAGAACATCTCAGTGAGCTACTGTACAAATCTTCCATCTCTGAAAACCCATTGATATGAAGCTGGCTATGTGTGATGATAACCTTCAAAAGCATCCGTTTTCAAATAGCTAAGTATATTAATATTGTTTTTTTGAAGTCATAACATGATATACTACAAGTAATTGTGTGGAAATGATGCTTTATGAAAAAAATTGTGCGAAAAGGAATAAAAGGTCTTTTACTGCCTCTATCGTTCATATATTTTGAACAACTGCAGTGATATGTATTTCGTGTCTCATTAATAAGTGCACCCAGGGTCATTCATGACATGAGACCAGGTAAGAAGTAACACAATATTGTGATGCATTCATTTTAAAAGTAGCTTTCTGTGACACTGAGCCCTCAGCTTTCACTTTATGAAAGAAGACAGAAGTCTGTTTGCATTTGCATTCTCTAGAGCGTATTCAAAAATCATGTTTACATTTTAATCATTCATTAGAAGATGCACAGGTTAATGCCAGCAAATCTTCCACAAAGCATCTAAATCGTCTCTGCTCAGGAAACTGTGTGATGGAGGCAGGTTCTGTAGAACATTAACCTTCTTTATCAGCCAGCTCATGCTGAACACCTGCTTCATTACCTCAAATCAGCTATTCACACTCTCCTCTTAGGGCTGATTTGATCAAAACACTGGCAATTACGGGAGAGGTTTGTGCTGTAAGTAAATGACACTACGTGATAAAACGAATGCATATAAAACACGAGTACTTCCGCTATCAACAACATTGCAAGAAGCATGAGAAACTATAATCCTGCCAACAAACAAGTGTAAAATGAAACATTTCCATTATAATCATCAGTGCTCTTTACGCCGCAAGCCATGCAGCTCAGCTAGAACGCTCCCGCTTGCGCTGAAGACAGCTTTGTCTCGTAGCTCTCTCTCAGTCGAGTTGGACTGGAGTGTTTCGGTTTAATCAGCGGATGAGAGCATGAATCAGTGCAGATTAGCACTGCTGCTTCTGATACTGTCAGTCAAAGCCGTTCAATCTCTCATCTCAATATTCATGTGATTTAAATTAATCAGAGAGACTCTTATCAAGAGGGAGATATGTCACATCAGAGGATGTCTGAACACTCATCATCATCATCATCATCATCATCAAACAGCCCGCATGAGAGGGATTAGCAGATAGATGGAGGTTTTTTAGCCATCAGGGTGGAGTTTAAAAAGTGCTAGTTTATCCAAAAATGAAAATTATTTACTCATTTTCATGTTCTTTTAGCAGAATCTGTACATTTTGTAAAAACAACTGGGTCAAAATTATCAATTTTTATTTTATGTAAAAAACATGTTAAGTAAAGATATTTTGTACATTTCCTACTATGTAAACTTAATTTTTGATTAGTAATAGTTCGAATAGTCATATCTCAGCCAAATATTTTCCTACCCTAGCTAACCATCAGTGGAAATGTATTCAGCTTTCAGAACATTGACCATTATAACTGTTTTTGTTGTCCAGGGTTTTAATACCTGAAGCTGTTTGACTAACAAACAAAACAGAAAGAAGGGGATTGATATATTTAGTGATGCTCTATTTTGATACAGCTCAGAAAAACTGCTAAGATGGAGAGAAAAGATTATATGTAAGAAGTTAAAAGTTATCACAATTACATGCTAGCTCAAGAAAACATCCTGCGATTTCGATTCCTGTTTATGCTGTAAGATTGAAAGATAGAGACTTCGAGACTATATAAATTTAAACCCATTTCACAAGTTGAGCAGTAGTACAGTACAGTAGTTTCTCCATCTGCTTCAAACAACGTTTGGGATACTTTTTAACAAACTACGTCTGCAGTCTTCTTATTATGGTTCAGAGAGTTCAGTAAGCTTTCAGTGCTCTTACATACATACAAAACACTATTATTATGTTTCACGTGTGTCATATAGCTTGTGCAAGTAGCCCAGTCGTATTTGGCAGATGCTAAGATCAAAAGTGACTTATATCACACTGAAAGTGTTTTATTACCCCATTAATTCCCTGGGAACCATGACTATGACATTGGCAATAATTGACTTACTTCATCCTAATATAACAGAATAAAGTAAACTGATCCTGAACTGAAGTAAAACAACTGGGGGGATATTATTGTGAAATTGTGATACTGTTGTGAAAGAAATGCTTTCTCCAGTATATGTCAGCCCCATTTATTGGCACCCAATTATTGCAACATACTTTCCCCAAGAAAACAGAGTTTTCTCTTGTAATCCCTGATAATAGATCAGAAATGTTTGTATGTGTGTCTAATATATAATAGGTAAAGACACTTAATGAATAGTGGTACCATTTTTTCCATTCACTCCATTGCACAACATGCTCAGACTGCACACTTGTGTTCTCATTCATTTTTGCTTTTGACAGGTAATTTTTGCTTCGACATGTTTCCTCATTAGCACAGAGAATGTCAAGAATAATTAGTCGGCCAGGTGCTCAAATCCACACCAAAGAGCTGTGCCCCTCGATCTGTTGCTCACACACACACACACACACACACAGTTCTGTTAAATCATGTACAGAGGTTGTGCCAATCAGAATTGCCCCCACGGGCACAAGCGTTTACAGCACGTCTCTGTGTTTGACTCGTCTAATGAACAGCTACACTTAAGAAAAACATCTCGCTTGCTTCTGGTCTTGACTATTTATTGCTTATTTCTGGGAGATTTAATTAACAATACCCAGAGGAAAAAAAATATATGAATCACAGTAAACCTTTTAAAAAGTTGAGTATTTTCTCAGTTACATAAAATGAGTTTAGTACGCTGTTCTGTGGAGTGCTTGATTTCACCGTTTAGTGCATCCAGAATTGCATTACATACAACTAAAGTGGGTCAAAATGAGCATGTAAAAATGAACTTTTAATCTCCTTTTTTAACTATATTAAATCACTTAAATACAGCGAGGTTGCAATAAGTCATTACAAAATAAAACATTTAGTACACACTGAAATATGCATACAGAAGTAGAATTAAGTATTATTTTTAGATCAAGTACTCTTAAAAAAGAACGCTAAAGTGTGTCTTTTTCACAAGGGGTTACTTACAGTAAGGTGTGTGTGAGAGCATGATACGTGTGTGGGAGGACACTCTGGACATCAGCTCTATCTTCAGGTTGTCCTCTGGGTGATTAATAAAAGCTTTTCTATTGCTGAGTTGCTCTGCTTTTCACTGCGCACTGCAAAAAGACACTTGTAGGGTAACGGAAGTGGGCGAGAGGTTGGCTGTATGTAAGCTGCCAGCCTCTCTACCAGCAACGTGACAGAAGTGGAAGAGCTAATGAAGGACATTAGTGTGGGTGATAACACACAAAAAATGCTGATAGTCTCTAAACGATACACTCGAATTTAAATAGACTGAGCGCAGATACACACACAAAGACATGTAGAGTGAAAACCATTGAAAAATGGTGAAACCATGAAAACCACGCTCACACATCATTATACGCTTATTATAAAGGCCTACTCCACCCAAAAATGTGAATTTTTGGATAAAAACGAGAAGGCTTGTGACTGTCTCACTGATTGTCAAGGTGCAGACATCATCAGAATAGTCCATCTGCCATCAGTGGTTAACCAGTATTGTTATAAAGCTACGAGAATACTTTTTATATGAAAATAAAACAAAAATCTTTCCTTATCATCACCATAGAGCATTTTTATTTATGGTTAAACTGCTGATGGCACTTGGAGTATTCTGATGATATCTTTTACACTTTTCTGGACCTTGACAGTGGCAATTGTTTGTCACAAGCAGTTTTCAATCAAAAATATATTAAATTGAGTTTTAAAGACAAACAAAGCTTAGTTTAACAAAGTTTAGAACGACATTGGGGTAAGCGATTAATGACAACATTTTCATTTTGTGGTGAAATACCCCTCTACAAGTAAAGTTAAGGGATCAGATTTAAGGTAAAGATCAAGATTTAGCAAGTTAGCAAAGATCAAAAGTTGAAAATTACAGCATATTTACGCACCCCCAAGTCATACATCAGTGTATATAACTTTCTTGATGAACACAGTCTAAGTTGTTGTTGTTTTTTTTTTAAATGTATCCTTGCTCTTCCAACAACACAGTCTCACTCAAACTTGTCACATTTTGACGCATGGTCAAACCAGATTTGTGTCGTTTTTATAATTATATTATTTTACACATTTATGAGCACGTAACCCAACCCCTGCTCCAAAAACCTACCCTACCATCTCTCAATAAAACACAAGATGTCAAGAAAGATATTAATATTCCAAGTCTTCTGGCGCAAAACGATGCAATAAATACCTGTACAGTAACTGCATTTGCCTGTGTGTGTGTTTATATTGTTCAGAGGTGGGTAGCTTTAGGATGGGGGTGGGGTTTGGTGCACCGATAAAACAAAATATAAAATACATTATATATATATACAGTATATATATATTGCCAAAGAAGCTGGAACTCGACACTCTCTTTTCTCCAGAAGTCAGTTATTTAGGTTATATAGGAGGACATGTGATAACCCTTTAAAGGCGTATAGGTTAGTGTTACGCTGCAGTACATGCGGACATATCTGATTTACAGAGTTTCAAAGTCATGGCCACCATCCACCAGCATTACCAAGATTTAAAGAGCCAGGATACATTTTTAAAAACTCAGACTGTGTTCATCTGAAAATAGAAACTTGTATACACCTAGAATGGCTTGAAGGTGAGTAAAATATACTGTAATTTTTATTTTTGGGTGAACTATACCCTTTTACTACATCCAGGGAGAACAGATTTTTTTTTTTTATTCCAATTAAATCGTTCCAATTATCCAGATTCACTTCAAACTCAACTTTTGTCAATTTACCTGAAAAGTGTAATGAGAAATTACAAGTCAAAAGTCAAAGTTAAAATTCAGGACAATTTTTTTCCAGGATAAATGAGCAAAAATCTAAATGCTCTAGAGTTTTCCATAGTATCCATAATATTTAACATTAATTGTTGGGTTACTAAACAGCTGCAGCACAAATACATTCACACTCTACATACATTTCTGCATCCACTTTTTTTCTTTTTTAAAGAAACACACATTTAATACATGACCATTGCTGCTTGAGTTACGTTTATCTCTACACCAAACCCAGACTTAAACCTACCAAAAAAAAGTGTTGTAACGTAAAAGCCTATTCACTGATCCAGCCATGCCATTTTAACTCAAGCAGATTTAAGATGTTTTGTTGAACTGTAGTTTCACAGGGTTTGAACTGTTTGCACTGTATCATGTCAACCGCAGACTAAATCTACTGAATTAGAAAACGTATACATATAAACCTGTAGGTATATGTGACGATAACATTCAGAAGTACTTTGAAGTTCAAATCGTGCAGGATTCCAAGTTGTCACAACATTACATTCTGCTACAAAAAAAATGTACATGTAAACCATACAATAAATAAAGTTGAGTAGTACTGCCTCTAGTGTTCATTTTAAGTAAAATGTAAAATTTAAGTAAAATTTATTTGACTGTGACTGGACTGGCCTTCTAATGAATAGGATTCATGAATTCAGATTTCATTTAAGGATTTTACATTAATAATTAACTTTAATTTTAATAAATGACCTTTTTGGGTGGGGGAAATAGTTTATTCTAATAATTACAACATGGTTTCACAGTACAAAACTTTTTTAATTTCTTGTTATATAGCCATTTTAAAATGCTGAATTTCAGTTTTGCAGAAAGACAGCAAGAATCAAACATTGCAAATAAGACTTAAGACACAAAACAAGTAACAGAAATAAAAAGCATTCAATGCATAGCATTTATTAATTAATCAATATCAATATAATCCATTGATACAAATCCCCAGAAACCGTGAGCTCTTTCATGTTTTATGTAGGCTATAATACCTCTAATAACATCTCAGTGGGCTGGAAGTAAATTACTTAGCGGATGAGACAATCATATCTCCAAACAAATAAAACATCACACTTTATATTTAACCTCGGGGAGCAATATTCAGCAAAACCATTTATCAGAATGTCCTCCGAGATCTGCGGCTGATGGTAATGGCTGCTTCTGGGTAGAACATAAAACTGTACGTGCTGTATGGTCACGAAGGATGATTTGAGCCAATTTCAACCTTAGTAGTGGCCGAACACATTTATACTGGCGATGTACAGATCTGACGTTTATTCAGATACTGCTGGCATCCGAAGTCTGTAGGATGAGAGACAGGCAGATATTCCCAGAAAAGCTTAAGAACATGCTGACTCATACTAGTGAAGCGTAGCATAATGAGAGGCTAAACTACAACTGATAAAAAACCTGTTTAATAAATCACAAGCCTATACTGTCTAATAAGTTACAGCAGAAATAGATTAACATTAAATCAAGTAACTTCAGCAGGTAATTCAGCCCATGGGTTGTGCTCGTAGATGTGTTATTACTTTTCTAAGTAATCAGGCTAATGATATCTGTTCTCCTGAATATCACAGAGACTTGGCGATTGTTTTAGCCGTATGCTGCCACCCAAAACACCTTAGAGTAGTAAATAAATATCAACATGCTAAAAAAAAAACATTTTTAGGAGCACCCAGGCAACATATTTATAATTTTTTTTATTTTAATTTTAGATGGTTTTTTTCTTGAACCCAGACTACGGAAATGACTAATTTACAAGTCAACATTACTATGCCCAAAAAACATATGATCACCTATATTTAAATGCAGCTTTTCCTGAATGGCAAGGCCAAGGGAGGGTTATGTATTTTGTTATAGCATCTTGAGCAGTATGTTGGGGTAAGTAGGGTGGCTTAATAGTTCTTCTGCTGCTCCTGTAAATTTAGGGGTACTTCAGGGCTCTATTTTAGGGCAACTGCTTTTTACATTTCATGACTCCATTGGGATCTATATTTAACAAATTTGGCATTTAATATCATAGTTACGCTGATGAAATGCAGATGTATCTGCCTTTTAAAGCAGGAAACAATGCAGCTGAAGACTAACTTGCCATGAGGAGGTGAAATGATGGATGAACCTGAATTTCCTAATGTGATAAAAAGACTGAAACTGTGTTTTTGGGGGGAAAATAAACATTTTCTCTAAAACGGCTGGGGCAGATTTTACCCTGTGTAAAAAGTCATTCCAATAATTTGCGACTTTGAGCTCAAATTTGATTGTCAAATAAACACAATCGCAATGCATTATATGTCAGTCGTCCCTGTTGAGGTTACAATTAGTTTAAAATGCTAATCCAGACTGCTGAAAAATACTAAGAAATTAGACCATCAATTCTAGGATATACTCTGGGTACCAGCAAAAAAAAAAAATGTTATTCATTTTTAAAGTCATGATTTAGCCCCAGAGTATATCAAAGATCTGTTATTCAATCCTCCTTAAGATTCCGCACAGATTATGTTATGCTATGCTAAGGTTTCACGTACACGTCTGCTCAGGTTATCGAGTTATGGCCCCTAGACAATGGCATGATCATCATGTTCAAATCACGTCTTAAACGTCTAAAACACCTACTTGTACTCGCAGGTATTTGATGTATAGTTGTATAGGTATTTACTATACTTTAATTGATATCATTGTTTTTGATTTGCTTGTACAGCACTTTGGTATGCCTTAATGGTTTTAAAGGTGCTTTATTAATAAATGATTGAATAATTGATTGATTAGTTGAAATGCAAATGTGTAGTTTACATACAATGTAATTTGCCTTGGATAAACTACAAAGTATATTATTATTACATAATTATCCAGACAATTCTCACAATTTGCAATTCCTTATATTTCCATTTGTGTTTTCCATATGTGGATGCATAAATTGTGATCAACAAAAATTCTACTGTAAAGGCATGAGAAATACAGTTGTAATTGTAATTACTTTTCCATTTGGCAGTCACTGTGCATTTGCAAAAGTGAAAACTTAAACGATAATGCAAGATGTGCATGGGCATTTGGATTATGTCCATTTGTGTGTTCACATATGGAAAATTCCTTTTGAAAATTCCCTCTATACATAAATGTAGTCTTAATTTACATACAATAGTAATTTACATGTAATACTGACCAACGCAGATGACAAACTGGATGAACTGGATGACTCATTTACATTTACATTTATTTATTTAGCGGACGCTTTTATCCAAAGCGTCGTACATCCCAGAAGCCATTCTACTCTATGAATTTGCATATAAAAGTCTTAAACGCACAGTAGAAGAGTGAGAAAGAGAATTTAGAAGAAAAAACATTTTGAATTTTCAGGTAAATAGTTAATTCAGTTCCCTTTCAGTCGGTCACTTCAACGTCACATCGGTGACCAACGAATAGGAATCTTGCTTCGAGATACCAAAACAACTCTGCGTGTATGCAAACACGCCAATGATTTTCATTGGCATTCGCTGATTAGGATCAGCTAAACCCAATCGCAGCGTGAGTATAAGTAGGTCAGCAGATCTAGCGTTCATTGGCTTTTCGCTTCGGAGCCGAGCAGTTCATGCGAACATCTCAGAAGCCATTCTACTCTACGAAACGACGGAGAAAAGCTGGTGTTAAGGCGTTGCAGCGACGGTGGTTCCAGTGGCAGTAACAATTGTATTGCACTATCTGCATTGTTTACTGAGCGACCATCTTCCCTGTTGGCTTCAGCCTTTCACAAAAAGGGCAAAGCTAAAAGAGTAATCATGGGTGGTACATCTTTTCAAGACGCTTCCTTCGGGATGTCCTACCATCCATGCGTTGTTGGATGTGGCCGTTACCTGGCACCAGGGAACAGTCACGAACACTGCCTAACATGCCTGGGCATCGAGCATGCTAGAGCGGCATTCATGGATGGTTTATGTTCCTTTTGTGGGAAGATGACCATCTTGGAGCTGCGGACAAGGCTTAGTTGCATGGCCGGTGGGGAAGTCCCTATTCCTCTTCCGCGTACTGGAGTTTGCGCTGGCAGCGTCCCTGGAGCTTCTGGTTCCAGGGGAGAGAGGGCAGGCCTGACCTGTGACAGTGAGGAACTCCCCTTGGGAACGCCCTGTCACACGCTCTCCGACACTGGTGGAGTTTTCCAACCGGAAACGGTGACGCGGTGGAGACTTCCGCCCAGCAGTTCTCTGCCATTTAGAAGCATACAGAGGCAATCCGTCACATCTTGCCATGGCATCCAGCTGCTGCCTCCACCCGGACACCGAAGGCACCGTCTTAGTCTGCCCGTCGCCAAGGGCGCCCCCCCCTGCGGCCGCCCCCCTGTCCAGCGTGCAGAGATTGCTACTCTTTTGATGAAGAGAGCAATAGAGCCAGTCCCTCCAACCTATATGAGGACAGGGTTTTACAGCCCATACTTCATAGTGCCCAAGAAAGGGGGTGGGTTACGACCAATCCTGGATCTGCGAGTCTTGAATCGAGCTCTACA
>JAUCMT010000054.1:2067704-2091048 GCA_032357475.1 Enteromius thamalakanensis | reverse complement strand
CCTTACTAGAACCAGGAAGTATGAGCATATTAGCCCGGTTCTGTCAACACTGCACTGGCTCCCTATCAAACATCGTAAATATTTTAAAATCTTGTTAATTACATATAAAGCCCTAAATGGCTTAGCTCCTCAGTACTTGAGCGAGCTCTTATCACATCTCATCTCATCAGCTCTTAGTCCTCCACGTCCACTGCGTTCTCAAATCTCTGGCCTTTTGATAATACTTAGAATATCAAAATCTACTGTGGGCGCCAGATATTGTTCCTATTTAGCACCCAAACTCTGGAACAATCTACCTAATACTTTTTGGGAGGCAGGCACACTCTGTCAGTTTAAATCTAGATTAAAGACACATCTCTTTACTCTGGCTTACTCTTAACACATCAATACACACTTATTAATCAGATCAGTTAAAGGATTGTTAGGCTGCATTAATTAGATCAGCTTTCATCAGCAGGTCATCATTTTTTTCTCCATTCTCTCACGAATGGGGTTTTGGTTCCTTGCCGCTTGAAAAGAGCAGCATAAACAATGTAAGAAATATCTGTTTTTTCATTCCAGGGGTGATATAGCAAACAATAAAATGTTAATTATTTCTCAGAATGTTTGACAAATTCTTGATTTCATCTTTTTTAATAGTCTACATACAAAGGTAACTACAACATGACTGAAGTTCTTTATTAACCATTTAGTTAAAGATGTACTCATGTATATTCAACATGCTAAATGTAACTAATCTCTTGTTAAATGTCAAAATGACAAGGTATATAATTCGTAGACCTTTATTAACTAGGCTATTAATAAATGCAGAAATCACGAAGAAAGAAAGAAATTAACTGCACCTTTTAGCCTGTCACCACCATGCAAACATGAAATATCAGACCTATTTTACTGGTTTTTCATTCCACTGCACTGCTTTTCCATTGTTTTTCCTACATAACTATGCACTTGTGGATGTATGTGCATCTGTGCATGAAATGGTATTCTATAAAAACAGCATTCAATGAGATTCAAACTCATGTCTTGTATTTTTTACATTCTGCTGCCTGCATCATTGCCTCTTTGTCAGTGCAAACAGCATGTTTTGTGTGAATAGCACTAGCGATCTACATAGAGTGCATTAGCAGAAACCATATTCAAAAATAATGATTTTTCATTGTGCGTTCCAATTAATCATTAAAAGACAATGTGATAAATACAAAGACTCAGAAGAAAACACTCATTATAAAAACTTTATTTTGAATAAAACATATGGAACCTCATTACATGTAGTGCGTTGGGTCTTATCGATCTATCTCGGGTCAGAACAGCACAGCATCGGTGACGGTGGCTTCACTAGGGTCAGAATCAATGTTTTGCAGGTGTTACAGTAATGTTCAAATCTAACACTTCACTGAAGGTAGCACACCACAAATTCACCATGCAGAAAAATCAAAGGACTGTGTGAAATCAAGGGAAAAGCACAAAATAGTTACTCGCGTAGCAAGTGCAACTTATTGGAACGAATGTTGGAACGATTTCCTTAGTTTTTGGAAACGGAGCGTGAAACCAATTGATAGTCACCCTAATGATGATGATTGATAGTGTCTGAGGTAGCAAGGCAATCATGGCTTTCTCTAATTTTATTTTTTTAAACATTTATTTAGAAAACTATACTACACAAAGATAAATCATCTTGGGCCAAACGTCCTAAAAATCCACATTTCCTACATTTGTCTTTTTAGAATATAATCTCTCTACATGACTTTGAGAAATACGGCATCTCTCTGCCACTCGTCTCTCCTGGAATGGATGCTTTATAGGCACAAAAGGGTGTTTTTGACGCATTCGAACACTGTGTAGTACATCATCTGTGCGTGCGCTTTAGAAATGCAGTGAGGGTTCGGATGCACTGCTGCCAGCGGCACGAACTGTCGAAACAATGCTTTAAAGGGAGAGTTCACGGCAAACACTGTCAAAACAGGCCAAAACTTGAACAGAACAATGCTGGGGACAACATGCGTTAAGAGTTTAGCATTACAAGACCGACTCGTCTTCATATCCACTGATGTTTACAACTTTTTCTGACTAAACTAATAACCACGTCTGTAGAAAGACAACGATGAACTGATGTGAGCTGCGTGTGGTTCCTTGGTGAACATAGAAATAAAAGCATACAGGTTACACGATTAATGGCCCCCATAACCCTAAATAATCATCCGAGTATTAAAACAATGGGCTGATACACCTCACGTACAATCTACATGTTGATCAAATGTACAGTTGCATAGTACAGACAGACGCAGTAGTAATAGCCATTGAATGAACTGTGTGGTCCTGTTCCAGAGTCTTTGGGTTCGAGGACAAACAGCTGGGAATCTGCATCTCTGAAAAGGGAATCTTCTTGTCACGTTGAGTTAGAGACTGCTCTTCACGTCTGCGAAACTTCTGCTCTCCAAAAGGGGTGTCCTGCTGAATACCTTCACATCACCTGGACACAAACATTCATATATTGTGTCAGTGTCTATAATACATGAGCCAAGTATGAAAATCAACACATCTGTAAAAATGGGTGGAGCCACATTCATGGAACCTTTCCATTGCACAAAAGATACAGTAGTTGACAGAAGTTCTATAAAATGTTCATCACACCAAGATACAAACAGTTCTTTTAAGAACCATCCATTCAAAGGTTCTTCAGGGAACCCAAAATGGTTAATCAATTGCAGTTCAGAATTTAAAAAAATGTAAGACCTGATTCAATGCTCCAAATTCAACTTTTTCAAATAAAAGCAGTCAATAAATCATCAGCGAAACGTGACATATGGAGATGCCAATCTATCGGCTGTGATGGATCTTCTCATAAAAGCTCATCACTAAGATGTTTACATGCAATGATGGCTAGCAAAAACAAACAGCAATTAAAAATTCATTTCCCCGAAACATGATTGATAATGTTACCGTGCAAGCAAACTAACGGAGCAGGAACAAAAATGACCCATGCTTTCAGAGACTCAGCTGGGGATTGTTGGTAAAATGGTGTTGCAGATTTTTCTTTTAACTTTGTGATCGGTATGAGTGTTTTAGCTGTTTCTGGTGGTGAGACTTACCTTGGGCCTGGAGGACACACTTGACGCTAAAGGACAGAGAAGGGAAAGACAAAGAGAGACACAATTAGGACAAAATAACAGCTATCCTAACCAACACAGTCCTGACAAGAACAACACATGCAGACTCTCCACAACTTTTAATTCAGAGCGTTCAAGCTCAGACATAAGGGACCGCTTTTGTGAACACCGAGACGAAGCGCTTTAATGAACTCTACAGGGAGACCACAGCAAACAAGAGTGAGACGGCTCCGAACACTCATATCACCTGGGCCTCTGTCCTTCATTAAAACTCTCCCATCAAACAAAGAACATGGAAATGGCCATATTTTCTCCCAGAACGAAGCTCATCGCACACAAGGGCCCAAAGCAGTGAAACCACAATGTGCCAAGATCACTATTTTACAGAGTTTCTAGCTAACAATGCAAGCCAAAGTCTGGGCGGAATTCGACATTAAGTACAACAATAACAGTTAAATCTTATCAGTAACTTCGAGGTAATAAAAACACTCATTTAAGTCAAGCCGTTCCATAAAGTGGAGTCTCTAAAGTCTGTGCGATTTTCTTTCAAACAACAGCGATTACAAACACAATTCACAATCAAAGCTCTCAGGCGGCAGGAACGGGGGCGTTCTCAAAGGCAGAAGAGTGCCAGATCTGGCAGACTCACAGTCGTAAGATGCAGTTTGAGTTGAGGGAGATTGGTAAACAGAGAAAAAGGCAATCAGACTGACATAGATATTGGTGTAAAACTTAGGATGGATTTTTAGAAAAAAAATATCATTCTGAATCAAATTTCTGGGATTGTAAAGGATTTCTACACTGTAAAAACAACGGTAAAAAACTTAAAATGCTACGGTAAAACACTGTTAGATGTCAAACTGCCAAATAGTTTTTTACTTTGAAATAACAATGTTTCTTATTAGTTTTTTCTTATATCGTTAGGGTTGTACAGTATGTTACAAGCACTGTTGTTAAATTTATATTTATTGCATATTTCAGTTTAATGAGTCTCATCATGATGGTGTTTAGTGTTTGTGTAAACGACACGGAGCACCTTCTATATATGTTCATATTTAAAAGTTGCTTGAGATGGGCTTTGGTTCATCATGTGACTTTTTCATCACCAACTGTATTTGGTGCTTATCAGTGATTTCAAAGCTACAAAACAGATTTCAGTACTTTAATAGGCTGGTATATATTAACATTATATCAGTTAATTAAATTATGTTTTTAACTGTTAATTTAAATCATAAAATCTAAAATGCATTTTTTTACAGTCAGATTTTTACCGTAAATTTCACAGAATTGTTTTTTTACAGTGCATTGCTGTAGGGCAAAAGCATAGATTGGCAAGTGAAAAAAACAAATAGGACAGAAGGTGCAAAACCAATTTGCATCCTAAATACTAGGGCTGTCTGTAATACAGTGCCATGCATCACATGATTGGATGGCATCTTCATGCACGCATGGCTGCTTCTGCGTAACACATTGTTTGTCAACTATCAGTTTGAGACGTTTTACAGGTCGCCTGTCACAATGGCTGCTCGATGACAGAAATTACCTATCACAGCACAAAACAATTCCTGCATTCGGAGGTTGGCAGGTGTTCATTTCATACCAGAGTCTGTTTCGACTTGAATGTGAGTAAGGAAACAATGAACAGGAAGACATTATTAGAGTCAATCTGTTATCGTAACTATTTTTATTTATCGAAACTATTTTCTGGTTCGAAAACATGACGTTACATCATGTGAAAGCGTCAACAGCACCTTGTAATTATTCATGACATCACATCACACTGTCCTGAGACAAGTGCTTCAAACGCTCAGCAGGCACTTCAGTGAGTTGATACCTTACAGAATCACTTGAAAGCCTTGTGCATGCATCCTCCCTTGTGATGCTGATGGAGCGACGGGCTTTCAATCAACCAGCAGCTTTGAAATGTTTGAGTGCAATGAGCAGTTATCAAGTTTCTAGGTTCATTAAGCAGTGGCCTGAGACAATCTGACACAAACACCATCAAAACACTCACAGAGTCAACATCAAGGAATAACAAAACTGATTCAAAATGCAAATGCACATTCACTGCAAATCAAAGCAGCATGCATTTATTAGTACATTAAATAATGGAAATTAAAGGAGCTGCGTGTATTTGTGTAATGCACTGTGAACCCGCATAATACAGGGCATTTTGCTGAGTGCAATTATGAATGGCAGTATGCATTTATGAGAACCTTTGATGCCATTAAAACAAAATAAAACTGCGTGCATCAGAGACAACTGTTGTGTTCTCTCCTCCCTCCACTCCTACTCTTTTCACTGTGCTGAGAAATTATGTCCTGAAATGAAGGGTTTAATGACACGCTACCTAAATGTGAGGTAGAAATGATTGCAGCTGTATGCCAATGCAAAGATGCAATGGCAAACAACCGTTTTAAGCAATAAACCTAACAAATACTTCCAAGATAAGTCCATCCTAAGGTAGTGAGCTGGTCTGGTGACCTTTGATTGTTGGATATTATGAGCAATTAAACTACTTGGCAAAAATGTCTTAGTTCAGTCAAAAATGCTTTCTCTATAAAGCACATTGAATGGGATTTCACTTCCAGACCCCAACTGTTGCACTCTACCAAGATTCAACCAAAGACTTGACTTCACACTGGGAAATAAAGAAGAAAGCAGGACAAAAAACCCAGAAGACAGCTGAGTATTAGCCGGCATGCTGAGAGATAGATTGAGAGCGGGAAAGTCAGAGCGTTAGACTTACGAGAGCATGCAGGAAAACTGTGGTTAATCTGTTCCACAACCTCAGCCAGATCAGAGTTACTGTTAGCACACTGATGGAGAAACCCATCTGAGGACACACACAGAATACACTCAACAGATTACCGCATAAAGAAGTCAATCAAAGCCCTCAGTATAATCCTCTAGCGTTGTGTGGGTGTCTATACCTGTGAGCTCGGCCTGTCCTGCTGTATCCTGATGGAGAGAGCCAGAAGAGGACGAGCCATTTAACTCAGGCTAGAAAGAGAGATAGACATTAACTTAAGTCCACTAACAGTGATACACCTGCAATACAGCATCAAATATTGAAAAATACATGCTTGGCGCTTTCATTACTGCTTTCTGTAGGTGAAAGTAAGGTGGCCAGAAATGTCAGGCTGGAATAACAGCCTTGTTTGCCTTCTTGGATATCGAGTTATATTGTGTTTATTTAGCTAAGAGCCTTTGACAAGACCATCTGGCTAAACCCAGGCCCAGTGCAGTGAGTCAGGCCCTCAGGAGACCCAATAAATTACTGTTACTCTAAATCAGGGCTCATTGAACGCCTGTGCTTGATTCACGACGCTATTGGCAGCCGTTGGATTCGCTGGCATTGCCGGTTAGACCATGAAGCCCATGAAAGTAGGAAACAATAGCACTTTATACAGTGAGGTTGCTGAGACAGGTGAGTGTTAGTCTCAGCTTCACACTCCAGGGACGGATCAGGAACAAGCTGATGCTTGCTCAGAAACAGGACTGCCTAAGAGGACGGTTCTTGGCCAGAATATCATGCTAAACTTTCGTTCCAATAATCAAAAGGCTATACAAGATCCAAGCTCCGATCCAATAGAGCGCTGCGGGAGGGACATTTTTTGTTGGCCAGACTTGTGTTCACCATTTGAACCAAAATACATAACTTTTTACTTAAAACTTAATACATTCTTTTATGAATTTATACAGAACCAAGTGAACTTGCTGCTTATTGCTGTTTACCTATGCAGTAAGTGTCCTTTAAAACAGAGATAGGCAACATCTGTCCTGGAGTTTATGCTGCATTCAAGCCGCCCTGGGACATTCACATTTATGAGTTGAAGTCATAATTATGAGGTCAGTTGCGTTCGAATCACTTTGGTCCGAACAAGATGGGGATCTGACTTTTCTACATACATTTTTCAGCTTTCCCACTCTAAGTAATAACTTTGCTGTGGCGTTCATCTGTGATTAACTCGTAAAAAATCCCGAGAGGGGAGTTTTTTTTAGGGTTGGAGCAAACAACAACAAACGTTGCCTTTCCCTGCTTTAAAGGGATAGTTCACCCAAAACTTTTAATTAACTCATCATTTACTTAATTACACTCACTGTTTTGACAGTTCATGCACACGGCAATTTGAAAACACGTTTTGTAGCGCATAATACAGCGTTTCTATTCATGTTCACTGATTTGCGCGATACGAGTAGAGAATGAGTATATTAACTCTCTTCACAGCAAACACAGACTTTTCCATTATTCATGAGACACCGCTTCCCTGACAAACTTGAGATTTTTGTTACGTTAGGGGGCGCTGTTACACATCTCATTAATAATCAAAAACACAGACCAGGAAGACACAGAAACAAGCGACCTCAAATGATAATGTGATCCTTTACACGAACTAAAACTGAATAGTGCCTAACGTTTCAGAGTGAAATGTCAATCCAGAAGGAGATAAAGGTCTCTACAAGCTTTGAGAGTACTGAAATAGTTAATATATCTGCCATTTTTTATATGATTAAGAATTTGGCCATACGTGTCAAGACTGGAATAAACTACACAAACTGAACAGATCTTAAAACACTAGGCATCATCTGCTTTGTAAATGGCTACAAAGGAAAAACTTGGCGTCATACACTAAATGACTTAAGAGCAACACACTAACAGTCCTTCAAGCCATCCCAAATGAAACCAACTCATGCAGAAACATGCTTCGTTGCATTCTTCTGCATAAATTGATCAACCTGAGTGCCCAAAATCTGCAGACCGGATCTGGTTTTTGGCAACTAGTGGCTACTCCTCCAGATTGAAAATCAGGGCAAAAGTCATGCTGTTCATTTCAGCTTTTAGATATCAAAATGCCATCTAGGTAGGGAGTTCACTAGTTAGTGTGATACCTGATGCAGCAGCTGGCGTAGTCGGTAGAGCTGTGATTCCAGCTGTTTGTTATGGTCCTCCAGTATCTGCATGCGGGCCTCCAGCCGTCCCTTGTGCTGTCGCAGGAGTTTAGCTTCAGCTAACAGGTCAGCTTCCTCAGGGGACCCGCTAACAGCTGCGGCCCCCACACCGGGCTCACTGTGCTGTTGGCGCAACTGTTCATACTCCCTCTGCAGAGCCCTGGCCACGGACAGACAGAGAGAATGTTTATATGCCATACATAACACCGGCTTTTGGGCTTTTTGTTTATGGCGAGTTTGAGTTATGACTGTTGGATGCTGCGCCGGGTTCTTTTATGTTCTGGCTTTGAAAGGCAATGAAGAAAAGCGAACCCAAAGGGAGCCTATTGTTAGAAAGCTACAGAAAAGCCTACTGCCAAACACACAATGAACAGATTCAAATCATAACCAGACCAATTATGGCAAAGCTCTTGCACTGAATAACTTTAACCTTAACGTTAATTAAATTGAGAGAAAATCTATTATTTATTGTATGAATGAGAGAAACTACAATGTACAAATGTGACGTCTCTAGTCTTGCCAATTGTTAAAATCTGTTCTGGTTCCCATAAAATCAGTTAGTCTGCTGAGACTTGTGCTTCATTCAACCCGAAATTAATATTTGGTGCAATAAACATTTGAATTTGAATGAACGGCTGTTTAAATGCATCTGTCTAGACTGACAAACATTTGCATGAAATGAATAGAACAGATTTTTTAGAGAGGTATTCAAATTCAAAGCACATTTGCTATAAGTTTAATGCTATTTTTGCGTGCAAACCAAATAATTTAAATCCCCAGACTTTCCACAGAAAACAATGAAGGATAAAAAAAACCAAATGAATAAATTATAACAAAAGATTTGGTTGATATTCATAAAGCAGTTTTTTTCTATTGTTACGTGCATTTAAATAAAACTGTGCTTTTTGATTTTGTCCGTCAGAAACTATTAGGATTGGTTGAACATAGTTGTTATAGTGAACTATTGATAGCCTACCGCTGCTCCTCTTCCAGTCGCGCTATGATTCGCTCCAGCTCTCCTCGCTCCTCCCTCTCCACTGCCTGCAGAATCTGGGCGGGGCTCTGGAGCAGGTAGGAAGGGCTGTGAGTGTTATGGGCGGGGCTTCTGCTGATGTGGGCTGGGGTTTGGGGCTGGCTGAACGATGAGCCCTCTCCTCCCAAAGTCTGGCAGTACTGCAGAATTAAAGCATGTTCCTCGTCCCTACAGAGCAAGAGTGAAAACTGGTTAGAAAAAAAACTTGATTTCTATATTTTGCATTGTAATTGCGCAAAAACCTACCACCAAGTTTCTATGATATGCTCACCAGGTACATTTTTCCTTTCTGCTTTATCCACCAGGGGAGTGTTTCCCAAACACATTGTAAACCCAAGTTCATTGTAGACCCATTGAAACCAATGGAGCTACTATCAACTTAGGCTTACAATGCTTTTGGGAGATGTAGGCCAGGACAATAATGATGTTGTTGTTAATATAGACACATGACGAGAGACAGCATTTTGGTCAGATTACCTCATGTCTCGTTCACCGGTGAGAAAACTTTACACTATAAAGTGCATAATGTTACAGTGATAACGCTTTTCTTTCTCGCTTGACCTGACATAGCATAATAGACCACTTTGATCACGTCTGCATGGACATATCAAGTCTGTGTGAACAGGGTGCTTAAATGTAAATACATGGGTTTATAGGCAGGTAGGACAGCCCCGGGACCAAGGAATAAGATTGGACAAACATTTTATGATCCTATGCCTTCCACAGATGATAAAAATACATAGAAATTTAAACTTAGTGATACACTTAATGGTGTCAGATTGTGAAGCATAAAAAATAGTTCCTTCCTTATGCTTATTTTTTTATTAATAATACTCTTAAAATTAAACTAAATCCACCAGTAGGTGACAGCAAGCCACTGTCTTAATGAATGACTCATTAAGTTATTCTTTTAACTGATTTGTTCAAACAGCTGATTCATTTAGAAAAGTCACTGAATCATTGATGTATTTACGCACAGAAACACTGACAAAACGGAGAAAAATGAGAAAAATAGGCAATTTTGAGTCAAAAATAACAAAATCAACATTTGGGTGCGTTATACAAGTTCACTTTAATGTGTTAAAGGAAAAGCTGATACAAAAATGATAATTACCCCATATTTTACTTAGTTATCGGTATTTTGTATTGCTCTATCCTCATTCATCTATTCTCTTCTGAGCTTACTTCATACAAGTTTTCTTTTTCCTGAATTTTTTAAAAACTCTGATTGTGTTCATTTGAAAGATAAGTCATATACAATTAGGATGGCTTGGGGGTGAGTAAATTATGGGCTAATTTTCATTTTTGGGTGAACTTTTCCTTTAATTTTTCCATGAATAAACGCATCAAACAAATGTGTTAATCCACTGAGGACGCGGATCATGCTGGCGTTATTGGGGTCTTTTTTTTCTTATCAGTGCAAAAGAAACTAATAATACTCTGTTGACTTGTTATAATACTTGTTGTTATACACCATTCGAATCTGTTAAATGTCTACTTTTTTTTTGTTCACTCTCAGTAACAACAAAAGTGTGCGCTTTTGTTAAATAAGGAAACTGCACGATTTTTCTTTGTTCTCTCTGCAAACTGTTTTTAAAAAGCCGTCACTAAAATGAACTCCACGAAAACGTGAGACACATATCTATAGAAAGGTTGAAATTTTCGTTGATTAAGTAATTTATTAAGTAAACGACACTATATTCAGTTTCTCAATCTGATCTCATTCATTTAAATATGACCATGCCCACGAGCTACTTTCGCTTTGTCATTACAATCATCCACGTGAGACGCGCGCGTCATGTACACGCCCACAACAGCTCGCGTGCTCAGCGTGAAGGAACTGAGGAAACAAACAGCACTGACTTCAGCAAAGACTTGCTGTAAGATAACAGAAGATACACAGATGAAAGGAATAACAGTTCACCTCAAGATGGGGTGTGTGAGCTGTTCCAGACACGGAGCCATTGCTCTCATGAATAAGTACTGTTTGTTTTTGTATAAGTTCCGTGTTATTGTGTCATAAATCTGAACACATTTACTGGATTTATTTTTCCAGAACTATAATACCTGACTAAAGTGTTTGAAATCGAGTGAAACATTTTGAATATTACAGGCTGTATGCTGTTAGTATGTTCAATATATTATAAAACAATACAATACAAAATAATATCACGAGCGCATGATGAATGCTTCTTAGTTGACGTATTTTTGTGGGTGGGTTGTTTGTTTTTCCTGAACTGTAATTCCTGACTAAAATGTTTTGAAATCGAGTTAAATATTTTGAATATGACATTTACTTTTTTTTGGACACGATGCTGTTTCTATGCTTGATATAATAGACTATAAAACAATATGATATAGTGCATGATGAATGCTAAGAGTCTAAGAATGTTCAGACCACGTTATTAATACTCTATTTCGCAAGTATATTTTAGACATATACTTCTACAGATGTCTAACATCCTAAACAATAATAACTTGTTTCTCGAAAAAAAAAAAAAAATTGTATATATATCTTTTTACACTAATACAAACCATGCGCTGGACAATGACTTAAAAATCATACTATATAAATAGATAGGCTACTGATATCAACATGCTTACAGATGTTTTTTAGTGTTTTTGTTTTGTTTTTAAGTGATCAGAAACCTGCTGCATCGATGAACCCGGATGACATTCACTGGAGTCTCTTCAAGCTGTTATCCTCTAGGAGTGCTGTACCAACATCTGATGTTTAACTGCACTGATATTCTCTGGTAAAACAAGCTCCCTGAATACTGATGGTGGTTATTTTTTCTTAATTTCATAAGCAGCAAACACTTAAATAACAGGTATTTACTTAATAACAGGGTTCACTTGTTTTCAGGATTGACTCAAAGTCTGTTCAATCTCTGTAGTTAGATCAGTATGCTCACTAACGTGTCTTTGATCTTTACTATGTATATTTTAATTATACTGTGTTGTAAAAAAAAAACAAATCAAAATTTTTTTCAATCTCCTCACATTCTTTCTTACCTGCCTCAGTGAAAGTCATTTATGGGCCATTAGGGGAGGGGTCTTTGTCTCTTCAGGTGAGAATCACTAAATATTAATGACCATCTCATTCATGTTATAAGTAGCTGAAATTACCACAAATATCAGAGCATGTCCAAACATCTCAGCATCCCCAAAATCACCTCAGACTCCAGAAGGTTCAACAGCATAGTAATAGCACATCTCCTCAACACAAAGAGGAATAATTAACATCTGCAGTGCGCTACGTATATGCAACGCAACAAAGTTTAATACTCTGAGTCAGGAATTTGAACGAACCCCAAATTCTAAACATGAGCAATAGTCACAGCAGGGCTTGCCGTCACAGCATGCAAACCGTCACAGACAGAAGCATAATTAAGATGTTCTTTTAAGCCGCAGCGGGATCCAAACACAGAGATACGAAAAGCCGACAGGTGATAGAGAGTCTGACTGTGAAAATAGGAGAGATGGTTTTAGATGTGCGCAGTCCAAACAGCTGTGCGCACGATGAGTCTCAGGTGTGTGTTCACATGCTCCCTGGCGTCTGAATCCAGCACTCATCTGGATGCACACACACAAAGACTAATCAGAGAGATTACATGGGCACTGCATCACAGGGTCTCTGCTAACAACCTGCCAACACCAGCAGATGCTGAAAAAAGCAGCCAGACACTGCAGCACGGCTGGGACACAACAAACACCAGTGCATTTGCATTTCCTGAAGAAAATAGGAGCGCCGGCAAAGCAGCAGAAGAACGTTAAAGCTTCAGCTGAGAGGATGCAGTGACACAGGGGTCTAAAACACACTGGACATAGAGGCCACGATTCAAAATTTTTGAATAATATTACTTGACGTGGAAACGTTAATGTGCCATCTGCCAACAAATGTTGAAAAAAGATTCTCAGAATTAGATTCATTTTACTGAGCCATTTTGCACGCACTTAACTGGTGACTTGGTGCTAACGCTTTTAACAAGTTTAATTTTCATGATTTTCTATATATATCTAAATTATTATTGTTTGGTAAATTACATGAAAACGACATTAGTTAAGTACACAGTTTATTAAAAATAAATAAATAATTAAATGCAAATAATAAAATTATGAATTAAAAAAAGGCACTTTTCTTAATATGGAAAACAATTATTAAAAATCGCTTCAATTTTTCTAATGCAAAGTAAACAGTCCTTATTTTTGTGTATGCATTTGCTTTAAATATTTAAGATTTAATAATATATCATATATTTGTGAATCACATGAAAATATTAATGCAATAGGTGTACGTGTTAGATAATGTTAAATAATGACTGATTTGACTCTTTCTCTATATTTTTTCGTGCAATTCATACAATATATGTAAGGTATAAATGTAAATACAAAACAAATTTGCAATGGCATCGTTACTTTCAGTCACATTTTCATACACAGAAAAAAATGAATGTCTGAGGAAAATCAGTGGAGTGCTGTTTGGTAAATACTGTAAAAGAGAGAAGAGGAGGACAGTGTTTGTAAAGTGCTGGTAAAAGATGGAGAGGTGTGGAGAGATGAAAGAGGAGGCCGAAGAGAGACAGAAATAAGTGCAGGTGTCATGTCTGTCTCCAGCAGCATCAGTCAAGAGTTGAGTCCCAGCCGTCACATTCAATCTCAAACACCATCACAGGAGAAACTCCCCTGACGACTGCCGTCTCCTTCCCTTCATCTCTCTTTCACGTTCGGCAAACCCGTCTACCTTGCGTTCTGGTTTGATCGCTTCAGGTTTCTTTGGTTGCTTTATTGTAACACTCAGGGATGTTTATTTGAAAAATAACAAACTTGCACAAATGCAGAAAGTGCGTTTGAGTGCTCGGCTCTCAAGTTTTCACAGCCTCAGATAAACACTCGCACTCACAGCTCTCATATTTAAGATACCCACGTATGTGTGGGTGAATCATGCCAAACCTGTCATGCACAAGCCACATTTCAAGAAAATGATCATTAAAAGCTATATTATTTTTTTATATAATATTTAGTATTTATGCCGCAAATAGGTATTTTTTTATTCTGGTTTTAATTAGGATCTTTTGGGTATTTAATGTGATTGTTTTTTTGGTATTTCCCCATGCGTGAACGTGCAGATGACCTTGTTCGCAGTAAATATTAGCCAGCATATGGTGGTAATAGAGGAGAAAGAGAGGGAGAGTTTGATCTCTAGTGTAGCATCAGTGCAGATCTGAGACACGGACCTCCCTCTGAGGAGGAAGGCCAGGCAATGGCTTATTAGCTTTGTAATTATCATACGCTTGTTCTGTGAAGGACACCCGCTGAGCTTGCCTGAACACGTCCACAACAGCATAAAACAAGCTCTGAAGACTTTAATGATGTGCCAAACTTAAATGGACGCATCCTGCATTTCTGAAGCATTTCAAGTTTGATAGTTTTCCACCCTCCCACTGACTCTTAGAATTAAAACCGCAACATAAATGTTACTGTACCTTTAAGACTTCTCTAGCTGTATGCAAATAAGGGCAGAATAGCTGATTGGTGGGTGGGGCTATGTTAACGAGCTCATTATTTTTTTAAAGAGCAAGATAGGAAATGGGATGTGGAATTCTTTCTTTAATAAACACCATTAATAATTATTCTCATGAACTCTTCACAGAAACACCGAAGCAACTTTTACTTGTTAACTTTATTGTTTCTTTTGAAATTATTGTCTCTCTTTCAAGGATGCGCCTCTACTTTCATTTTACTCTCAGCTTTTCAATTTTCCACTTCCACTCAATGAATCTTTTGTCTTCATTCTGCTTCATCAAGGTTTTCCGAAGCTGCATTCTTACTTCACACAAAGAGTTTTCTTCAGAGTAAGACTGAACAATAAAAGAGACTAATTTAAGTCAATGAAAGCTGTCTAAGAGAGCGCTGCTCCCAGCAGGTCCATTAGCAGAGCAGTCATAGAAAGAGGAGAGAGGTTTGACTCGTTACTCACTCCACCTGTCCAGCTCTCCCAGACATTTCACAGCTCACACTCTTCACTAATGTAACGGTGCTGGAGCGGAGATCTGCAAAGCTTTCTCAGGTCAGGCTCTGACTGCTACCACAAACCAGAAAATCAGTCTTTCCATGCTGACCTTTGTGGATTTCACAGGCCGTTTGAAGACAATGTTAAGAATGCTAATAGTTCACATCAATTCAAATATTTAACAGCTCAACCGTCATTTAAATATGTGTTATTTAAGGTTAGAGTGCCATGAATTTAAGTGGTTACATTAAGAAACAATGAACAATAACATTAATACATACAAAAACATTAATAATTAACTTCTAACATGAACATGACTTTAGTTTTTGAATTAAATGCAGTGCATGATGTTAAAATAAGGACACTGACAATGTCCTGATCTCATAAAAAACCTCAAAGGATGAATAATAATAATACAAAAAAGTAAGTAGCTTCGTAAAATCTTTTAGTATTATATCTTTAATTACTGTTTTATTATGTTTGTTATAATACATGAAAAATATTTAGCTTGTCTCCTAAAATACCCGATATTTTGGACATTTGATAAATAGACATACAGTATATATATGGACCAAATCATTCATATTTTAGAATTAATCATTCATATAATATTTCATATTTGAGAAAAAAAGTTTTAAGATTGTTGTCAAATGATTAGTCGCGATTAAATTCATCCAAAATAAATGTTTTTTTTTTTTACGTAATATATGTGTGTGTACTAGGGATACAATCAGGTTTGTATCACGGTTTTCAGGCCACGATAACGGTTCGGTTCGATACATCAATATTACTGTACAGTACTGTATGTGAGCTCTAACATAGCGGGAGGTCATTTGCCCTTTCTATATCAAGTTATCGAGGTACAGACACAATATTAAAATGTAAAAAAGGTACAGATTAAGTCAAAACACAACATTTACTTTGCAAGGGTAAAAAAAAGTGAAATATAAACATGAACATTATTCCAATAAATATTGACAGCAACAAGAAAATACTTCAGTTTTCTAAATACACCATCAGAACAAACAACAATAATAACAAAATGTATCACTAAGTGGTGGACAATTGTCCATTTCAATAACTCAGTAGCATCACAATGTGCAGTATCAAACAGATAAGAGAACACTTTAAGCTTCTTTAACCATCTAACAATCTAACCTTAACACTTTAAACTACTTAAATAGTCTGTGTTTCATTATTATTAAATAATCTCAAATGTAAACATGGTAAAAGTGCCCCATCCAGTCAGGATAATTCTGTGACCCACACACTTCAGGAACGCTTTTCTCAAGTCTATTTCAGCTTCACTCTTACTCGCCTCGTAAAGTGCTGGAATAATTTTGCTCCTGAAATGTTAACATATGCAGCCTGAGCCGAAAACAAAATAGATTAGTTTGTTTCTCCAGGCTTTGGGTTTTTTGAGTCATAATATAAGTTGTTTTCATTACTCCTATTAAGTCATTAAGATATTAAATGTGTCCATTTGTTAAATGTTAACATCAGACTCTTTCCCCACAAGCTTATAACTTTGTGAGAGATCGAGGTATCTTTTCCCTGTTGCTTCTCTAGAGGAGGTCATTTAACCTTTCATTTCAGAAGTATGCTTGATTTCTATAGAAATCCACTTAAAATAATGTTTCCGTAGGTTTTGGCTGAACTGAAAGAATATGCCACTGAAGTAGATGTAGACTTTGTTCGGAAAGCTGTCCGAGCCATTGGCCGTTGTGCTATCAAAGTGGAGGTATGTCTTGTTAAGCCCTCTACAGGCTTTTTGAATGTCACCTTATTCCGTAGAGAAATATTTGAAAATATAAGCCACCTAACTGCTTTTTTCACTGTGCATCATGTTTGAAGTGCTGTAAGGCTGTGATGAGTTTTGGTATTGTAATGTGTAGCTGTGACTGAGTTTTTTCTATCTGTGTGTGCAGCAATCTGCTGAGCGCTGCGTTAGCACTCTGCTGGACCTCATCCAGACTAAGGTCAATTACGTCGTGCAAGAGGCCATTGTGGTCATCAGGGACATCTTCCGCAAATACCCCAACAAGTCAGTCTTTCTCTCATCTCAACTAATTTAATTTATACTTCCATCACTTTGGATTTAGTTTAGTCACTGGGTATACATATATTTATCTGAAAAGAACATGGCAGCTGAAACACTTCTCTGATATCTGCGCAGGTATGAGAGCATAATTGCCACTCTGTGTGAAAACCTGGACTCTTTGGATGAACCAGATGCTCGAGCCGCCATGATTTGGATTGTGGGAGAATATGCAGAGCGTATCGACAATGCTGATGAGCTCCTGGAGAGCTTCCTTGAGGGCTTCCATGATGAGAGCACTCAGGTTTGTTTTCTATTTCTTTTTAAGTGTGTTTTGCTTTTTGTCAGTTGTTAAGGTGTTTTGTGGACAGTATGAGGTTTGTTTAAGAGCAGGGATCTGATTGAGTATCCGCTGCATTGTTGCTTTCAGGTCCAGCTGACTCTGCTGACAGCCATAGTGAAGCTGTTCCTGAAGAAGCCCTCAGAAACTCAGGAGCTGGTTCAGCAAGTGCTCAGTCTGGCCACTCAGGTGAGATGGAGATATGCTTGGACATAAACTGTAGTGTCACACGATGATATATACTTGGTATTAGCAGCTGAAAATGGCACAAATTTATTTCCTTGGTTTTCAGTTACCCCATGTTTTGAAAATACTGTTAACAATATCAGACAAAGATTGATTTATTTGAATCTATTTTTAATCAAAGACATTCACATTAATATGGATGTTGCATACAATATCAAGTATTGTTGTCCATCAGCATCCGTACACACATACACACCATCGTAAATATTACATTCACATTCAGATGATGGGTAAGTATGACATTTCAGCGTTTGGCTTTCAGTGTCACTCTATTGTTTTTTACTGTATCTCTTCAGGACTCTGATAACCCTGACCTGCGTGATCGTGGCTACATCTACTGGCGTCTGCTGTCCACCGACCCCGTGACCGCTAAAGAGGTTGTGCTGTCTGAGAAGCCTTTGATTTCAGAGGAAACAGACCTGATCGAGCCCACCCTGTTGGACGAGCTGATCTGCCACATCGGCTCCCTGGCCTCTGTCTATCACAAACCCCCCAATGCCTTTGTGGAAGGAAGCCACGGCATTCACCGCAAACATCTGCCCATCCAGCATGGCAGGTACTAAAACGCCTAAACCTCTTAAAATGTTCATTGATGGCTCTTTGTGAGTTTGAGAATTCTTTACCACAAAGAACTCAAAATCACAAAGTCATGGTAAAGATCTGGCATCCCTGTTCTTTGTGTTATTACTGTGTGTTTTTGAAAAAAAGAATGTCTGAATCAGTCTCAGTCCAGTAATACAATAGAGGACTCATTGAAAGTAGTGCCACACTGAACCAACGTTGTCCTCTCTCTTCTAGAGCAATGAAGGATCCTTTGTTCACTTTGTGTTACCCATCTCACTGTGTATCATCGTTCTTTTATAGTATCGACACTGGGGAGAGTCCGGTCAGTGCCGGCCCGGCTGCTTCTATCGATCAACCCCAAGTCATTCCATCTCAGGGTGACCTTCTGGGAGACCTGCTTAATTTGGACCTCGGTCCCCCTGTCAACGTGCCCCAGGGGTCTTCCATGCAGATAGGCGCTGTGGATCTCCTCGGAGGTGGTCTTGACAGTTTGGTGCGTGTTCTTCTCTTTTAACTTGCATTCTTGTGGAATGTCCAACAACCCTTATTTGAACTATTTACAATAATAACCATAGTTTCTACTAGAGTGCCGTGGTAACCTCAGTTATTGTTGTTATAGTATTCAAAAATCTGTTTATTATTCAGTATTTTTGTTTTATTTTCCAGTACAAATAAATAAACAGGTTTGAAAACAATGTTTATCAAACAAACTTTTAGTACAAAAGCCTCTTTTCCAATGAGCAATAAGGTTCAGTACAGTATGCAATTATTTCCATTGACAAGTTTTGAGTGGTACCAAAATAGCAAACAATACCGTAACACTTTTTTGGGGATTCTAGCTAGTTAGTACCTAGCCTAGTAGTCCGGTACCTAAAAACTGGAACTAGACTCACTGCAAATCATTGATTGGTTGACTTGCACTACTACAAGGTGTATGACAACACAAGGGGAACGAAGCATCACTTGTTCCATCATCCTGCTAATGCAGGCTGGACTTGTTTACATCAGGGTGTGCAAACACAAGAAAGCATAACACTATATGTTATGTTATATATGTTATATCATCATATGTTATATCATTTTCTATTTTTGCACACATACTTGCAGTCAATGTTCCACTTTCTGCTTTGTGTGAGAATGATGTCGATTGCTACTTTCCGGCATTTCCAGTCTTGCCCATTGAGTAAGGATATACTGTTGGTGGTTTATTGTGTACCGTCCTGAATTATCTTTACTGTACCGTAATGCTCATTGAAAGCTAGGCTTAAAGGTGCTCTATGCGATGTTGCAGGATTTTAGCCTTGATTACATTTTTATCTCAAACAAGAAGAGGTGGAGTTTAATGCACGCAAACAAACTTCGGCCAACCAATTGTCAAGCAGAGGTGGGGTTAGATGCGTGCATTAAGTCCCACCTCTTCTTGCTGATTGGTTGGCCGTAGTTTGTTTTTGTATTTGTGCACATCTTTTGCCCATAGTGTTTGTTTCAGTATTGCAGCCTCTGTTGTCTTTCGAGACCGGGTTTTTTCCCAATGTCTTCAGAGGGCAGGCAGCAAGACGATCAAGGGGTGATGCATACGGTTTGAGATAAAAATGAAATCGAGCTAAAACCCTGCAGCATCGCATATAGCACCTTTAAGACTTTCTTACTTATCTCAATGGCATTTTGGAAGTTTATATTTATGTAATTTATTTTGGTAGGCTATTTTTTTCCTACAAAATAGTGGGAATGTTTATTTTTTTTGGTCTTTGGTTTTTTTTGTAAATGGTCTTTTTTTTCTTCAATAATTACATATTAAATTATATGGTCTAGCAAGTGAGCTGAAAGTTGTTATTGAGCTACATTTGCCGAAGTCCTGTCTTAAGGTATGCCCACTCTTACAGAATAACTAAACGAACTTCACCTGTTAAAATCACATGGTAAAACCACATGAGAAGTCTGTGAACAAACATATGAAATACGAACAAGACATGCCGTTTTGGAACGTTTTTATGTAAAAATGTTTGAAACCCATGGGATCACATGAAATATGTTTTTCTGTAAGAGCATGCAGCTGTAGCTCTTTTTAGAGTGACCAGTGTTTTCACTAGTTTCTCTGAGGCTCGTCTTCAGCCTGGATAGCGTGTTCACTGGTGCAGGTATGGTTTGAAGGTTTTAGGGCACTCCACTCAGCGTAAGATGATTGCAGCAGTATATTTCACATTTGAGCGATTACCACACTCGTTACCATGGTCACCACGTCTCACAAGCTTCTGCCTGATGACGGTGAACAGCAAAGTTAAGGAAGCGCAGGGTGAAACGGCAGCGAGGTCAGCATTTCTTTACTGGAATGGGAATGTGATTGCGTAAGCGCTGTAACTTCCAATCACGCACTCATCATTTATTAACACAGTGCTGAATGCAGCTCAGTACTGCAGACCTAAACTTGAATAACAATGGAGCAAACTAAAGGATGATCGTGATAAGACTATGATGCATGTAGACATACAGCAGGTTCAAAAGTCTCAATCTGATGTTCCAGTCCTTTTAAAATATCATGCTGCTGAATTATAAATTGCAGCCCTTTTTAGTATTATTTTGACTGTTGATCATGGTGTAGCTGCAGGACTGGCATGTGTTGAAGTGGAGAGACTGTTGTAAGTGAAAGTGTTCTTACTCCGTTTGAGAGCTCACAAGTATTCTATCATAGCAGCTATGCCCTCCTAAACTCACTGCATCCACAGAACCAGAACCCCAGGGCTCAAAGTTTTGCCGCTTTAAACGCAGTCATCAACCCACATAAAACCTTCCACTCAACACACACATACACAGCTCCTGAGGGAAGTAACCAGAACATTTACATTTTTGGTCAGGATCTGTGCAAATCAAGCACTGTAAAAGGACATATTACACACTGAGAAATCAAAATATTCACAAAATCATCTATGTTTGTAGTTTAATATTTACATTTACTGAAATTATATAATAATATAATATTATATAGTTTAACTATTATATAATAATATAAAAAAATAACACTTAGTTATTTTAGTAACATAGTTACATGTACTTACAATAGTAATAATAGTAAATTATATTTAACTAAACCTAAATTTCATCAGACTTTGAGAGCTTTCAAAATAGAACATATTACCTTTGTTCAACAGAATATCTTATTTTTTGCTCCACTAAAGAAAATTATATTGTCTGGAATGACATGAGGGTGAATAAATGCTGACAGAATTATTTAGGTGATCTGTCCCATTAATGAATATTATTGGAAATATTGTGTGTATATGCTAGAATCTTCACATCCAGAAACAATTTATTCATTTAATTTTTTTTTCCTGGAGCTACAAAAGGCCTATTTCTTCCTCCTTATGTATAATTGGATTTGTCAAGCAGGCATCTTGCAGGCATTTCCAGCATGGCGCATGTGAAACGTTTATATCTGGGCAGCGCAGGTGCTGCTCCTCAGTGCAATCTTCTACAAATTGGAAGTTACTGTGTCAGTGCTTTGCACTGGTGTCCTATATAATCCAGGATAGAGAGACATGCCACTGGCTGTGTGAAGATGCTGTTTTAGCTCAAGCTGTGTTGAACCGGGTTTCGTGATCCTGTCTTTAGACTAGTGATATAATCAAGATTGAGTTTCCCTGCTCAGTGATACTTCTGATGAACAACTACTCTGCCAAAGGACAACACGCAGGTTGTGAGACTTGAGATGTACTGCAGCCACTAGTCACTAATCTAGATTTATTCTTGTAAAGTTTGGGGTTGGTTATTTCTTTATTGAATTTGTTTTGAAAGTCTCATATGCTCTCCAAGTCTGCATTTATTTGATCCAAAATAAAAGTAAAACACTGTAGTTAAAACAAGGGGTGAAAGTAACAATTTGTAAGTTTTCTATTTTTCTATTTTTAATATTTTTTAATGTATTGTATTCCTCTGATGGAAAATATTTCTTCAGTGTCACATGATCCTTAAGAAATCATTCTAATAGATTGATTTGGTGCTAAAAAACAATTAAGTGCTTAATTTAACTTAAAACGTAATTAAGTGCTGCTTAGAATTTATGTTATATATACAGTGAGGTCAATTACTGGATCAGGTATTTGATCACCCTGTGATTTTGGCTGTGTAGTTCTTCACCAGGTTTGCACACACTGCAGGAGGGATTCTGGCCCACTCCTCCACACAGATCTTCTCTAGATCTGTCAGGTTTCGGGGCTGTCACTGAGCAACAGAGTTTCAGCTCCCTCCAAAGATTTTCAATTGGTTTTAGGTCTGGAGACTGGCTTTGTGTTTTCCTGGCTGTGTGCTTTGGATCATTGTCATGTTGGAAGACCCAGCCACGATCTTTAATGCTCTGACTGAGGGAAGAAAATTTTTGCCCAATATGTCACAATACACGGCCCTGTTCATCCTCTACTTAATACAGTGCAGTCGTCCTGTCCCCTGTGCAGAAAAACACCCCCAGAGCATGATGCTTTCAGCCCCATGCTTCACTGTAGGCATGGGATGATGCTAATCATTCTTCTTCCTACAAACACGGCGAATGGAGTTAAGACCAAAAGGTTCTACTTTGGTCTCATCTGAACACAGGACTTTCTCCCATAACTCCTCTGGATCATCCAGATGGCCCCTGACAAACTTCAGACAGGCTGGACATGGGCTGACTTAAGCAGGGGAACTATGAGATGCAAGATTTTAAACCATGACATCTTAGTGTATTACTGATAGTAGCCTTGGAAACGATGGTCCCAGCTTTCTTCATGGCATTGATCAGCTCCTCGTGTGTAGTTCTGGGCTGATTCTTCACCATTCTTAGCATCAATGATACCCCATGTGAAGAGATCTTCTGTGGGGCCCCAGTGCGAGGGACACTGACAGTCATCATTAGCCTCTTCCATTTTCTGAAAATTGCTCTAACACTTGTTCTTTTTTCACCAAGCTGCTTGGTAATTGCCCCGTAGCCCTTTCCAGCTTTGTGGAGGTCTACAATTTTGTCTCTTGTGTCTTTTGACAGCTCTTTGGTTTTTCCCATGTTGCTACTTAGACTTTGGCTGAT
>JAUCMT010000054.1:1974018-1989043 GCA_032357475.1 Enteromius thamalakanensis | reverse complement strand
ATTAAATTTAAATCCGGGATTTTGCCGCGGCGGTACACGCGGCGGTAGGTGACATTTTGGTTGTCCACCTACTGTATTCCCCTACTCACAAATCAAAACTCTGTTCTCCGTACACCCAGACCACTTACTGGAGCGTACAACCTGTCCAACCAGACAGACATGCTGTGATGAGTTCAGTAATAAGCCATTTAGCTCTCCACGCTGAAAGTGGAAATCACACACAACCTCAGAACATCAATGGGTGCATGTTTGATGCAGCAGGATTTTTAACCAGATCCACAGAAACAGATATCTACCAATGCAGAAAATGTCCTATCAATCATGGCAACAATGGATGGTTAGGAGAAAACTCTTATTATGTATTACTTTTTATCCTGTCATATCTAATAAGCGGCGAAAGCGGCTGATCTTCATGCAAACGCATCTTAAAACTTTCCTGAATATACATAACTGCACACATTTGCATTAAGCAGCTGGACCTGCCCCGACACTGTGAACTATGTCGGCACACATCCATCAGCCACAATAGTCTATTGTGATCGATAGTCAATATTGTGATTGATTACTACTCGTTGTGGGAGGCTTAAAGAAACTGTGACAAAACCAGTCTGTTTAATTGTTTATATTTAAAAGATCAGAATGAGGGAGAAAATGTAAAACGACTGAACTGCATTCATTTATAACGCAATGAATAACAAAGTACCAGTGCTGAATATGACCCACTTCAGAGGCACGAACTCCGTAATCTTACATTAACAGAGACCCAGTCTCACTTTCACACACAACACTACCACGTGCTGCTGTCTCTTTAACACACACAAAGATCAACTCGCTATTGTTTGAAAAGCTCTCCATCTCTCTGCAGCGCCGTGTGTCGTGTGTGTAAATCCTGCGAGGATTTCAGCTAAACACTGAATATCAGAACAGCTGTTGCTTTCTCTAATCCCTATCTCACACACACACACACACACACACACACACACACACACACACAGGATGATTGCTGACAGCTCACGCTGACAGCAGCTAAACATAGCATCACTCATACACAATACTACTAACAAGAATCCTCTAACATCTTATACTTCACATCAGATCCATTTCCTTTAAATGTCCCTTCCTCTCTCATGGGGTTAGATTTTTTAATCATCTCATAACAAACAGCTGGAAACCACATCAATCAAACTTTTGCTTGCTTTTAAAAGATATCACTTCCAAACTCGTCAAGGATTATTAAATCAATGTCATTCAAATGTTCATATCAGACATGCACTGACTGGGTTTGTAGGAGTTACTGATATTGCCATTCGGTATAAAGAACATCGCTAAAAAAGATTGAAAACTTGAGCTGTTTTTAATCCACTAAAAGATGACTATCAAACTATAGCAGCAAAAATAGATTTGGGTAAAAGGATTTCACCCGGAGTAAAAACTAGAACTTCAACAGAACTCGTGATAAACCAAACTAAGTCAAAGTACGGATGGGATGAAAGCGCTTCAGCGAGTGTGTGCATGAGACACTGACCTTGCACAGTTTCTGGTAACGCGGTGAGGATATCGCCATTCTCTGGAGCCGGTGCAAGAAGACCACCACTTTCTGCAGAGACGTCCGAACTACAGCCATCATCTTAACTCTGCCAGCACACAACTGCCAGCGTCTGAGAGCACGCATCCTCACCGCCACACACACACACACACTCACGCACGCTCACATATCCCCCACCACCAGCCGAGCAAAATGTGACGAGCTCTGACAAACGTGTCCCGCACACACTCGCGCACGCTGAAGCGCGTCAGGACTGAGTGCTCGCTCCTCTCCAGCGATAAACAAGAGTCATGGAGAGAGAATTAACATGGAACGACAAAAAAAGACAATGAACGATGGAGAGAAAGATGCTGTGAGAGAGAGAGGGGGGGGCTGATACAACGGACGGAGAGAAACTCCGGAGAGCCTTCGAGAGACGGAGCGTCTCTTTCAGCGCCAAAAGAATGAGAACGAGAGGGTGTATGGATTCATAAAGGGAATGAGTGAGGGTGACACAGTTTACTGAAGGAGAGCACATCTCCTGAGAGACAGAGAAATAGAGCAGTGAGACACATCAGAGAAACCAGGGAGACACGAAGAGTCATGATTCTAAATGAAACGCACTCGCTCTGACGCGGCGTGAAAGTGCTATTATTATCTCGTTCTGCGCTTCGGATGACCCTCGATGGCAAACATTCACAAAGCTAACATGAAATCAATACTGACCTCATTTACGTCCTTAAAGGAGTAGTTCACCCAAATATCACCATTTTGGGCACATTTCGTTCGGGACCTGTACGAATGATTTTCTTCCTTTGAGCACAAAATGAGAAATTTTGAAGCATGTGCTGCTCGCTCTTTTCCATGCAATTACAATTTGATAATATAGATAAAAAATAATAAAAAAAAGCAATTTCCTAAAGCTTATTAAACTGTTCAATAGCTTTGCCTTAACCAGAGTATTTATTTATTTGAATGAATACATGACTGATACTATATTATATATATATATATATTTGTGTCTTAACTTTATATAACTTAAATGTAAGATGTAGCAAGAGTTGTACAATATACAGGCAGAAATGTATTTGTTTTAATGAATTAATTAATGTAGAGTTGAGATCTATTTAAGGATTCATCATTATGTATAATTAATTCCCGAATCGGTTCCAGTTCTCAGGTTCTTTATATAGTGTGTAAGAATAAATGTTTGCGTGAGGGAAAGATTTTAGTAAAAAAAAACCTTGTGCCAAATGGACTGCTATCAGGGCACTTCTCTGGTGCTTTTATAAGCTCGAATACATCAGTCTTCATTCACTGTAACTTTATGGAAAAGAGCAACCAGCACAGTCTTCAAAATATCTTCTTTTTGCACTCCACAGAAAAAATAAAGTCATACAGGTTTGGGATAAAAAGAGGATGAGTAAATGATGACAGAATTTTGTGTTTGAACTTTCTTTAAAGTACGTAAAGCGAGTCAATACTAATTTCATTTTCGGTCAGCATCAGAAATCTATTTTCAGCCCCTTCCCTCCAATCCCCCGCCTCCATTAGAGGATACAACAACCACTTTTCACCATCCAATCAATTCTGGATGAATCAAATCCTGCCGTTTCACATCACAGCACAACATTTCACATTCAAGAGGTTAGAAACACTACGATCTCCAGATAAACAAGCACTCTCTGATCTGTCTCGATGAGTCTGTCTGTCTCGTCACGCTAACCACTAGCGATTCAGTGTGATCTGAGCGGGATTCAGTTGTACAGTGACAACGACGGACGGGGAACAAACAACAAAATGCCAACCGTGTGCTGGTGTATTTTTAGGGCACTAGATGAGCAAGCAAAAGTATGCAAGAAAAAGCTGCTTCACGTCACAGCTAGCACTTCAACACTATTGTGATGGAAATTACAGGGAAGCAATTCTCTCTGAAATGATTAAGACATCAGTAAATCTGTTTCTCATGTCACTGTCACTGACATCAGCCAAGATGAAACACTTTCATAACAGTCTTAGTCATCTTTTACATGCTTGTAAGGAAAGCAATAATCTGAACATGTCCTTGGGAGACTACAAAGTAAGGATTATGGTAAAAATAAAAGACACTGTCAATGACTAAGAGGAAGACAGATAAAGAAAGAATGAAGCTGACTTGAAAACAGATAAAAGTATAAGTGAGCGTGTCAAATAAAGTATTTACCAGACGCTTCAACATTAAGCCACTATATCTATACTCTACATACTCTACAGCTGATCACAGTCTGTGCCGTACTCTTAGTGTAACTGCAGAAGTGCATTTATTCATTCATTTATTAAATAAAAAACGCTAAAGTATTTCATATTATAATTATTATTATAAATAATATCAGTACAATTACTATTATTTATTTATTATTAATATTATTATAAATTATGAATATCATTGATTGTGTATCATTATTTTTCTTATTATTACTAATATCAGTACAGTCACTATTATTATGGCTGTTAACCCTAACACTTTTATTTGTGCAGGAAACCACCGGACAGCGTCTCTTTTTAAAAAGCATGTCATATGTGAGTTAAACTCAGCACTCGTTAAGTTCATGTAATAATGATAATAAACAAACTAAAAGCCCTAAAATCTTTCCCTGAATGAATCGAGGACTCGGGTGTTGAAGTGACATTCGTCAGTAGTGCACCTCACTAACGGCCTTCAGGAAGGGCCCTTCAGCAAACAATTGAGCTGCTCACTTTACCCTACAAACGTCCTCGCAGTGACCTTCACAGATGCCATTAGTTGCCAAGCAACAGGAGGATAAAAGGATTGGTAGGACTTCACACTAGAGTCGGGACAGTCTGGTTTAGTGTAGTGGGCAGGCAGCGAGAGAGAGAGGTGATGAAGAGATCAAACTGTGATGTATGAATCAGGACAAACACAGACTCGGAGGAGAGAGAGATGCTGCGGTCTGGCTGACTGAACTAATGAAGACCGACCGAGGGATAATTGAATATCGTTCACAAGCATTTTACTTCCTGAATCTTCCAGATTGGTCTAAACCTCGTGGACCGCCCGCAGATCAAAACTGCCAAGTGCTGGCTAAAAATCACAAGCTCAAGTCTGACTGGTTCACTCTGGGATGCCGAAATAAGCGTAATATGACACGTTCTTACCCCAAGCTGGGCCTTCAGTTCTTTGATGTGGGCGGAGTCCTGCGAGAGCTCCTCCCTCTGGGCGGCGTCAGATAACACATTGACTGTAGTCTCCGCCTCATGGAGCCACTTAAGGAAGGACTCGAGCTCCCGGAGACACGTCTGGAGAGACTTCAGCTCCGAATCCAACACAGCCTGACGATCCGAAGCCCTGAAGACCACAAACCACCATCAGACACGCTAAAACATCTAAACCACCGCGCACCAAACTACACCTGCTTCAACAGGAAGAAGTATAGCGGAAGTATTTGTGCAGTCATACTGCTATTATCCCTGAAGAACATTTACTCACACATTATTTCTAAACGTGTAATCTAATACAGTTATTACAGTAGTAGTTATTAGTATTTATGAAAGTTTAATTATAGCAGTATTTAATTTCACAACGTTAAGTATTTAGAAGCATTGCCACAATATTTGTAAACACAGCAATGTTATTACAATAGTTTTTGTTTTTAGTATTTATTATAAAATTATTAATTATTAAAATTGTATATATTTTTATTAATAAGTCATTAATATTGCATAATATTAAGTGTTTATTAATATATATTTATTAAATATTTTAAAAAAGGTATGTTACCACATTACTGCAGAATTATTTCATGCGAATTATTATTTAAAAATTACATTAATATTTATTACAAAACTATACGTATGAAACTATTTATTAGCATTTATTTACAAAAAAATTGTGAAAGCATAATTGTGATCACATTTATTACAGAATTACTCTTCCAGCAGTATTTTGTGTGAGCATGATAGTTATTGTAGTGTTCATTATAAGAATATTATGATGACCGTATTATACATTTTTGTTAATTGTCATTCATAAAAGCATAGTTATGAAACAGCTAGTATCAAATTATTACAGTAATACTGTGTAAGAGAATAACAAGTAATGTTAACCTTAATAATAATAATAATATTATATATGCATATATATGTATATTTTATTGATATTGCATTGAAACGTTGATTTAATGTATTACTAAATTAACATGCATATTAAATTAGTAAAGTAGTATTTCTATCGGTAATATTAGTTGCTATTACAGTAATATATACAGTAATAAAGTGCTAATCATGCTGTCACAGTTATTGGACTTTTCTGAATATTGCAGAAATGTTATATTCTCTGAAATATTCAATAATTGTAATATCATAATAGTAGCGTATTTTAGTGTAGTATGTTCCTGCATTATTATATCACCATATCATTACAGGAGCATTCATTACCAAACAATTACATACAGCAGAATGAGTGTGCTGTTTCAGAGTGTGTGTGCTTCATTTCCTCTCGTTTATTGCAGATTATGGAAATGCACACGGATGCGCTCATGAATGCGAGCACAAACCTGTTATTGACGCTGTTCCACGTCGAGTTGAGTTTCTCCATGACCTCTTTGACCTTACGTGTGTCGTCAGCGGCATACTCCTCCAGAAGCTGATTGGACAGCTCATTAAAGGACGTCACGCTCTCCTGTCCTCGACTGAGCTCCTGCAGGAACGCCTGACAACAAAAAGAGATCAATAAAGGACGCTAGCAACTAAACAGAAGCACAACAGCTAAACAAAGAGAGCCGGGGCTCTATTGAAGTCTTGATGTTGTGTGGGTTCATTTGTTCCTACAGGGACTAACTTCAGAAGATCTTCATCAACAACCATAAAATCTACATGTCTGACCTCAGGCAAACACTAAAATATATGTTCATGCCTAAAATATCTTCTCATGTTTACATCATTTGAATAATATATGAATATCAAACAATAAGGCAGTGAATTTTTTATGACTCTAGCACCCCCTGCAGGTACGTCTCAGTAGTGTGTGTGTGTGTGTGTGTGGCTATTTACACCTGTGCATTTTAAACGCACGACTCCCTAGAAATGCTCTTAAGAAGTTAGTTCTTTCCTCTAACATATATTGTTATTTAGATTATATAAACAATGCACTGCAAACACTGTGTAGTGATGATATAATGTAGCTCTTAACAGCGTAATATTACTGCAGCAGTATTAGTTTGTATATATTTATTGCATTATGCTGATAAAAGCATGATATTATATTTATTAGCAAAATAACAATATTAGTATGAATGGAATTTATTATTAGCATTTAATAGTTGTATTTATTAGAACAAAATCATTACAGTAATATTGATTGGCATTTATTATAATAATATTAATGAAAGAACGGTTAAAATAGTGTTGCAATATTTTTGTATTTATTAGCATTTATTTTTAGAAGCATAACCAAGGTACATAATAAAAAAAGTAAAATTTAAAATAGTGTTTGTTAGCATTTATTGCATTTAATATATTAGGAACAGCATCCATTATGATAATAATCCATAAACCAAGGTAGCTTTAATTAAAAAAATAAATAAATAAATAAAAATAAAAAAAACAGAATCAGAAGTCTTGTTTTAAGGCTAATTGACAAAAAAGTAGGTTTATGATTTATAAAGTCAAACAGGCTTGAAAAAAACAATTCAGCATTTGAAGCACACTGACAAAACACTTTAAGCATAAACTCACTTTAATGTTACATTTCTCAGAAAACAAGATCTTACTTTGGTATCTTAAGTCAATGTTTCTTGATTTAGATATTATATACTGAGGAATATACAGAGGAAAATATCCAATACAGCATCTAAAGCCCGAATGCTGACAGGAATGAATCATTAAAAGCTAAATACTTTTAATAATAGATAAATCAATCAAACGCAGACCTCATTTCATTTACTTGCTTGGTACTTACAGTAAAAGCAATCATCAGTATTTGAAAGCTGGAGTTCATGAATATCTGTAGTGAGCCATTGATAACCACAGCAATAAAAGATGAGATGCTCCGGATGTAATTACAAACCAGAAAAAATACACAACGCTAATAGTATATTGAAATGAAAGTGACTGTGAATGATACAACATATAAATAAGAGAAGCTTGCAGCACTGAAGAAACACTGTGGGAAGTCTTATTATGATTACAGACTTATATTGTAGCTGGAAGCAACGGTTTGAAGTAAAAAAATGTCCTGATGAGTTTGTTTCTTACAACAGGCAACTTTTTTGATAAAAGTTTCCCTTTTCCAATTGTACAGTAGCCAAATTAGTTGAATGGAATAATAAGCCAAGCACAGGTTCTGAAAAAACACTGTACTGACATCTGTCTAAATGTGAATGTTTTCTTGTAATATTTTTTTTCATTTTGTTTCCCTGGACCACAAGTGTCTCCATGCCCCCCTTTCACAGAGTCACTTTTATGTCTATAGCTCTTTTAACAACACAGACTGTAGCAAAGCACTGAAGGTTATCAAGCAGGAGAACAGAGTGATGGTAACGTATAATGACCAGATGAAACTATTAACTATTACATGTCTCAACCTCGCCCGCTCTCTTCTTCAGCAGTTTGTGTCTTGGTCACAAATAATAATGTTTGTATTAGCGTTAACGATACTTTAGCATTAAATGTAACTTACTCTCTTAAGGGTACGTTCTAAAAACGCGAGGCGCGTCTCTTCTTCCACTAATCTCACAGCGCTTTGGCGCGCGCTTCTGTAGCGTCTGCTGTTACTAGGCAACCATAAGGTGCTGTCAGTTACAGAATCATTTGGATTTTAAACCCCGCGGCTCCACTGAAAATAAAGAGCTTCCGCGCGCTAACCGCTCTGCATGTGAACCACCCTAAGCCTTGGGGACACATAAACACCACGAAATTAAATTGTGGATATCTCCCCTGTCGTCTTCTCATACGCGGATTGTCCCGCAGGAAGAAAAGGCATCCGGGATATCAGTGGACGGTCTACGAACCCGGGACACTCAGCTTTCACGATTTGAAATGGCTCAAATCCACTTTATATCAAGTTTTAATAAATGGATGGTTGTGATGTATTTATCAGACTCTCATTCTGACGGCACCCATTCACATCCATTGGTGAGCAAGTGATGCAATGCTGCAATTACTACAACTACATCATCTACATTTCGGACAGCCTGAGGATGAGCACATTTTCAGCAAATTTTCATTTTTGGAGAGCTACTCATTTCTATTTTAATCTATTTGTCCAGTTTGACTGACATTTCTTTAATTAGGTTGGGTGATTAATCAAAAATTAGTCACATCCAAAAGGTTTATTTAATAAAATTTGCGTAGCTTTTCATAAAATAAATAAATAAATCACTGTGGGCTTAATTGGAACATGTACCTTACAAGGCCAGTCCAGACTTTTAATTAAATAAGGCAATTTAAATTTTGTCACTTCCTGACAAAACATACCCCGAGTGTTTATTTTTCAATGCAATGCCCACTTTAGTGAAAGACTGTAAGAAGACACGTGGAGCTAAGATTCAGATGATCTTAATAGGGTCATTTTCTAAATTAATTAAATGACAAAAAGTGCCAAAGAAAGCCTGATGGATTTCTTCGCTCCGCTCCACTACAAATCACACTGATGCAAATTCCTGGGTCATCAAATTAATCGAAAACATTATCTCTTTGTCAGAAATTGCATTTGTCTGCAACTCCTAATTTAGGTTAGAGCAAAGAATTCGGGAGCTGAGACACACAGAAATGCAATACTGGTGGTCCTACTTCATATAAGGTGTCCTTATCTACTATGCACTTACACTTAAATTAATAGTTCGGTACAACATGCGTACATATTGTGTGCATGCATGGTTTTTTTTTTTATGTAGTTGCATCTGTAATTAATTTCCTTCCTCCCAATTATATTTATAGTTACACTGTACACCTTAACTTACCATTAAACCTACTAATCGTACCTGTATCCACCTCAACAGCAGCAGAAAAAAAGCACATTGTATTTATTTATATTTTCAAGCAAAGTGTATAGCAGTTAATGCCACCTCATTAATAGTGTGACACATATTTTACACAGGTCAAAGGTCAAGATCTCACCTTGTTGTCACTGATCTGTTTGGTTAGCGGCTCTCGGTTCATCTGCAGCAGGTTGTGCAGACGCATCTCGTTTTGACCAATCAGAGCCTTCACCTTGAGCCTCTGCTCCTCCCACTGGTCGCTGTGGCCAATCATGCACTCCAGCTGCAGGAGGCGGGCCTCCACGCCGTTCTGCGTGCCGTCCCATTGGCTGCGGACCTTCTCCACTGACACAGCATAGAAAAAGAGGAACGAGTCTTACTGTCTCACACAACAGATGCCGTCCACACGCTTCTCTATTAATACACGACTGAGCAGTTATACATCACTTCCTTTCCATTATGTCTTTTTATAAAAAGCAAATTTGTCAAAGCCTTCTTTAATGTCTGAAGTTAAGATCAATTAGTTTCTTTCAGTTCAAACAGCTCAGGTTATATTTTAGTCTAAGACTTGGCTTAAGCCTGGTCTGTAAAACCATGGGGAAAAGTGATAGTAAAGACTGCTGTTGTTACAATAGATGGCTGAGATAAAGACCGCTCACATTTCTCAGAGATGGAGGTGCGCACGTCGAGGTTGGATGTTTTGTTCTTGATGTTTTGGGCCAGAGTTATGATGTCTTCTAGCTGTGGATGTCTCTGCTCAAGATCTCCTTTAGTCACCTACAATCATAACACAACACCTTCAAAACCAGTAATAAACCTGTGTACTAAAGTAAACGTCTCGTCATCACACAGAACAGAGGGGCGGGGTCAGCAGAGCTCATTAGCATTTAAAGAACATGCACTAAAACAGGTTGCTGTGAACAGAGCTGAGGGTACGTATGGTATCGATTTTTCATTAAGACAATCAATTTGAAAATGGACATTTGATGACACCCTTAAGGGAAAAGTCAGTAACTCTTTGTCTTCCCAAACATGCTCAAACTGAAGAGAAACTCTGACCTGCAGGCGGCCGATGGTGGTGTGGATCTCCTCTTTGTCTCCCACCGTGACGATGTTGGATTTGAGCATCTGGTGGATGAGGAGCAGCCAGTCCGCCAGCTCCGTGGCCGTCTGGTGGAGGTCGCTGGGGCCCATCAGCTCCAGGCTGGGACGGCGCTCCTCGCTCATCAGACTAACCATGTGAAGAGCAGGCGGCACGCTCGCTGAAACACACACACAGTAAACACTCTGGAGGAGCAGCGAGGGCGTCCGCTTCCCCTGTGTACTACACTCACCCGTAAACTGCTGCTGAGACACTTGTTGAGTCCACGGGGAAAGAGGCTGCTGTGGCGTCTCCTTCAGTCGGGCGTCCAGAGCTTTCCAATCCGCAGCCAGCTGCTCGATTTTACTCTAAAAAACACACACAGCATCTTAATTATCATCCTGCTCTCTACTCTGCTGTGCTTTGCCACAGTAGAAGGGAACTTTTCAGTGTGTACCGAGACAATCCTTCACCCTTAAAACTGTGAGTTAAGGTCTGTTCAGACCAAGATGAACATCTGCTGCAAATATTTGGTGTTAAACATTTCAAGTTGAACACTAATGCAGCAGATTATTCCTTTATACAGACTGCTCTAATCTTTTCCATCGCACTGTGAAGAAAGCTGAAAAACCCAAACTGATCGGGTAGCACTCATGAATGGAGTATTTTGCTAAGCGATGGTGCATCACAGAAGCAGATCTGTAGAGCTAAGATCATAGATATACTGGAAATATCGGAAAAATTATTACTTTTACAACAAATAATGTAAATGTTGCAACGAATTGCACACAAAAAAACATTTGTGTTGGTATTACTGTTAAACTAAAATGACCAAGAAACACTTGTAGTTGAATAAATAATAATAATAATAATAATAATAAATGGATTTTAGTTTCTAAAGCAACATGTATTAAAAAAACAAAAAATAAACAATACAAAGCTAATTAATACTAGCTCAATAATAAATGATTATTATTACAATTAATAATTTAAAAAAAGGAAAAAAGCTACACAGACAAACTAGCAAAAAAAACAAGTTTTCAAAATATGAACTGTATAATAACTATATAAGATGTTATTGTCTATGTTAAAATTACACTGGCGTGAACAGGGCTTTCCACAGAGGCCGTTCATTTAAGGTAAAAATGCATTACTTTTCATTTGTTTAAAAAATGTTTGTATCATCGCTGTATTAATGAGAGCAAGTAAAGCACACTTCACTTTTTTCTTTCTTCCCGGGGTGACACAAACCTTTTCCTGTGGTAAAAGCAGCTGTTTCCTCTGGAGCTCAATAGAACAGGACAAGAGCTCCTCCAGCTCCCGCTTCTGATCTCGCATGGACAGTTCCAGAACCTACACAAACAGTCCCATCTCAGATCACATATTCTGAACGAGACCACAACATCAGACTAAACAACTTCCAGAGCTGGGCCCTGATCACATGTATTCAGGATTACATCATCAGATTACTGTTACTGTCATTGGTTTGCCTTTTAAAATGATTCTCAACTGTTTTTCATCAAACAAAACCACTTTGACATGAAATGTTTGTAGATAGATTTGTAGAAGGATCTGAGGGTGACTGGTCAGACCTGTCTCTCCGTATCGGTGTTGGCGCTCAGAGACTGGCTGCTGATGTAGACCCAGTCTCCCAGTCTGTCCATGCGCTCCTGGAACTGTCCATACGACGCCAGCCTCCTGTCTTCCTGCAGCGGTGTGTGTGTCTGCAGACGACCCTCCACCTCCCGCAGCTTGTCCAGCAGCTCACCACTCGCCTTCAAACACACACACATGACAACAGGTCACTCGCATCAAGCTGTAGTGACCTTTACCACTCTGACATCATCAGCATTAGTCAAAAACTGCCTGTGTCAGGTCCAGACAGAGTTGCCAACTTTTTTCAGTCAAAAGTAGCTAAAGCCAGCTTCCCTAGATGTCACTAGATGATGTCATACATGAATTTGCATATTCATCACGTCAATGTGTCATATCATTTGGCTTCTCTGTGGTCACATAATGCATTTTAATGCACCCAAATTCTCAATATAACCGTTTTTGATATATCTAGCCTAATGGTTTCTGTTGTCAGAAAACGGAATGAATATGAAATAGTGACTGAAATGTAGTCCATTATTAAACTATTATACTAGCTTTATTTTACAAGATGTTCATCTAGATTAAAATCCTGATTTATAATCGAGCCGTTGTCTGATGAAATCAAATACACGTAAGATATAGACAATGGCTATGCTGTGATTTCTGGCTCTATTTGCGTGTAAAATAGAGTTAGAAGCAACATAATATCTATTTTAACTGAAAACTCTCTGAACAGAGCAGACGCAGAGAGAGGTGCGTGCTGGGAAAGGAGCTCGCACCGCATAAAACCCAACAAAATTGACCCAAATGTTGTCCCAGCTAGTCAAATATAGTTGTCTGAACAAAGGATGTCATGTTGTTGAAATGTTCAGGCTTTGTGAGTTCCCAGCATGCCAGCAAATGTTTTTGTTGTTGTTCTATCATTGTTGGTAGTTGTTTATTGTACTGTGATGTAAAAGGCTCCTCTTTCTAACATTTATTGGTTACCGCTGTTCTTGAGGTTAGTGTTTCTAGTTTTCAGGTCTAGACTCTTATATCCCTTTTCTTCATATCTTAGTCTTATAAGATGTCTTGCAAACAAAGACAATGTAACCTAAACACTAAAGTGTCAGTTCACCCAAAATGTACATTGTCAGTAGAAACATCGTTAAATCAGTTTTGAGATGTCATGTGATTACTTTTTTTGGGCAAGGAAACAGAAATAACATCAGTAACATCATATATTCAACTGCTCTTGTTCTACAAATCTGGGATCATTTCAGTGGTGTTGCTGTCTACAGGGGCGGATTTAGTCAATTTGGGGCCTCAGGCAAATATAGGAATGGGGCCCTACATTTGCACACATTAACTTCATTCAACCTTGAGGTTCCTTTTTTTTGTTGTCAAAGTTGCTGCAGCACAATGGTGCCCCATAGTTACGTCCAGTGGTTCTACAATTTTCTTGTACATATTATAATTCTTTCATTAACATTTGTATTTATTCATTTAGCAGACACCTTATTATTTCACGTTGTAGACAACATAGCAATTGATATACAGTTGAGATACAGAAGTATACATTATTATATTAGGCTACTTATTATATTTACTGAAACAAACCTGTTTAGGTTATACATAGCCTATTGTGTCCATACTGTGTTCTGATGCAGCTAAATTCTCAGTAAATGTTTTTATTAATATATAGTTGTGTTTCTGTTGTCATAAAACGGAATCAAGATGAAATAGTGATCGAGTCGTTGTCTGATAAAATCAAACAGGCTACACATGATAACAGCAGTGCTTGCATGTGATATCAGGCGCAATTAGTAGGAATTTGTACTTAATTTTGTACTGAGATGTAAATTTGCAAACGCCCCCTAAAGCAGCATACACCTGTCCATATAAGACCTTACAGCTCACAATGCATGTCAGTGCAAATGAGAATCATGAGGTTAATGGAACTGCCTGAAAAGCTCAGAGACAGAATTGTGGCAAGGCACTGATCTGGCCAAGGGTACAAACAACATTTCCGCTGCACTTAAGGTTCCTAAAAGAGCACAGTGGCCTATGTGTGGAGAGAACCAGGCACTGCTCATCACCTGTCCAATACAGTCCCACCACTGTGAGCATTGTGGTGGTAGCAGGGTTGCAATCGATGGAAAGATGAATGCAGCCAAGTGCAGGGATATCCTGGACCAAAACCTTCTCCCGAGTGCTTAGGACCTCAGACTGGGCCGAAGGTTTACCTTCCAACAAGACAATAACTTTAAGCACACAGCTAAAATAACGAAGAAGTGGCTTCACAACAACTCCGTAACTGTTCTTGAATGGCCCATCCTGACTTAAACCCAATGGAGCATCTCTGGAGATACCTAAAAATGGCTGTTAACCAACGTTTACCATGTGATATTTAAGTTTTTTTTTCTTTTTAATAAATCTGCAAAGTTGTCAACAATTCTGTGTTTTTCTGTCAATATGGGGTGCTGTGTGTACATTTAATGAGGAAAAAAATGAACTTAAAGGATTTTAGCAAATGGCTGCAATATAACAAAGAGTGAAACAATTAAGGGGGTCTGAATACTTTCTGTACCCACTGTATGTGCAACAGTAGCCGCCTGTTTCATCGACATAATTACAAACTGTAAGTACAGGCTGTTTCATAACTTTGCAAGTTAAATGGTAAGTACGTTTTGCTTCATGTCAGTACAATGGACACTACTAAGTGCTTAACTAGGTAATTAATCTGTATTATGACACCTTAAAATAAAGTGTTACCCATTATATCATATAGTACAGTAGGTGGACAACCAAAATGTCACCTACCGCCGCGGCAAAATCCCGGATTTAAATTTAATTCAGTCGCGTGTT
>JAUCMT010000054.1:1945929-1958633 GCA_032357475.1 Enteromius thamalakanensis | reverse complement strand
TATACACAGTACATACAAATATATTATATAAAGAAAAACTTTTATTTTGATGTGATTAATCATGATTAATCCGTTGATAGCACTAATATATATATATATATATAAGGCAAAAGCACAAATATTACTAAAAATAAAATAAAAACAAAATATAAAACCACTAATTCAATTAATAAAAGCTATAAGAGTATAGAAATAATACTGGAAAGTACAAGTAGTGTAACTGAACATTAAAATGCAATAAAATATATAATGCATAAACTAAAGAATCAATATTAATAATGAAAATGATTATAGATCTGCTATTATTTTCTATACACACCTTCATCTCCTGCAGCGCCTCCTCCAGCTGCTCTGGGCTCTTGTACTCAAAGTCTCTCATCAGAAACTCCTCGTCCACCTGGATCATCCACTCACGCATCTCCACCACGTCTTTCTTCAGATTCGTCACTTTCTCCTGTCCTTCACTCACACGCTCCTCACGCCTCAACAACTGCAGACACAGCACACAGCGTGACATATCCCAGAAGAACATGCTTCTGAACACGGACTGGTTTCTACTAGAGACGGGTGCTTCTAAAAGCTGTTTTCTCTCTCTCTCCAGGGTAAGGTTACAGCCTAACCTAATGTTAGTGTGATCTGTTAACCAAGCACATCAAAACCTTTTAGGTAAATAAACGGGTGTCACGTCTGTAATGCTACAGAAACATTCATCTACAGGAGTCTCTACCTGAATAAACCCCGTTGTACAAGTTGTAGGTAACTGATGATAAAGCTTTACCTCTTTACTGAGCGTGTCCCAGCGCCTCTGACTGTGGTCCAGCTCTGTCTGCCTCCAGCTGATCAGTCCTGGTACTGAGCTCTGCTGCACGGCCGTCACGTTCTCCTTCATCTGCTTCAGAGACGAGTCCATGCTCTCCATCTCGCTCACCAGCTCCTGCACAGACACATCTCAAACATCACTAACAACTTCTGAGGAACTCGAAAGTTTGGGTGATGGGGAGGAAATTGCTCAAACGTGAACTTCAGCTGCTTTCCCAACCAGTTTAAACTATGTTTAGCAAACCAGCTCAACAAGTCCACCACCAGCTCAGCCATGGTGGTTAACCAGAACAAGTAAGCCAAACAGCTAGAAACAGTTTAAAAACAGCAACATTAAGGACCCTATATAAAGTACTTCAAGTGACATCAAAGAACAAACAAGTTAATCGTGTGAACAAAGTCAAACAAAGCTGATTTGGACTGATTTGGACTGATTTGGAAAAAGCATATCAGGAAACACAAAATAAATCCCCTCGACTCCTAAAGATTTTTGAAGATATTATGAAGTGAAATGATTGGTCTGTGCAAGAAACTGCTGTGAGTATATTGAAGATTTCATTAAACTAGCTGGATTATTCACCGTTACTCTTCCACACTCATGTCTAAATGCGCTGATCTCTGACCTTGCACTTGTTGAGTTCTTCCTGTAGTTTGTCGCCGTGACTGAAGCCGCTGGCGTCTCGAGACAGCAGCTCCTCGACCGCATCCAGCCAGCGCTGCACCTCCTCGCTCTTCACCTGATCCACATCAACACCAACTTCAGATCACACCACATCCAGGCGGACACAAACACATCCATCAGTCTCACAGCTCTTACCTTTGTGTCGTTCATGCTACCCAGAATGCACTGCAGCATGCTGAGCTGACCCTGGGCGGCAGTGGAGAGCTCAGTCCAGGCCTGCTGCTCTGCTGCCTCCGACGCTGTCTGCCGCTGCTGCTCTATCTCAGCATAAAGAGCCTAGAAAACAGACCAGAAGAGTTCACTTCAAATCATTAACACTTCTGAAGCAGAATTATCAAAACCAAACAGCTACTGTAGCCACCAAGATAGAGATCTCCGGCCAAACCATCACAGTTATGCTCTGAACATCTGATCAAATGACTAGGAAACAAGTTATCTGATTCCAAGTGTGATAAACTAGAGGAACAAATGTATCATTCGTGTGAAATAGAATAGAATTAATTAATTTAATTATGTAATCCTACAAAACACATTATTTGCATTATGCCTGACCTCACTGGGGACACAAAAACTGGGGTCACAGTTGTTAAAAAGAAAAATTATGTTAAAATATTCAAGTAAATTAAAGTTTTAAATATACATTTGGATGATTTTTAAAAAATAATAATTAAATAAATAAAAATGAGAAATGTAGCCAATAAAATAATAAATAAATTTAAGAGAAAATAAAGTGTATAACAGCTATATATATATATATAAAAACATATAAGAACCTTAAATATTTGAACTGAAAAATACATATACAAAAAAAGATATTACAATTATTAAATAATACTACATATGTATAACAATTTGTTTGTTGTAAGAAATTGTTACACATATAAATTAGTTTTTACTTTAATGCATATTGTACACTTTTCTGAGCTACTGTTGAAAAAGTAAAAATGTTTACCTTTTAATTTCTACAAAAACACCATGCACACGTTTCCATCAAAAACCCATCCTGGAAATCCTCACACGCAATGCAATAAGATCATAAGAGCGCAGTTCTTCATTCACACCCACAGATGGAGACACACAATCACCTAAAACCCCTCCAAAGACCACTTCCACTCCCACAGGAACACAGCTTAAACAGGACTTTCTGCTTCCTACAGGCCATAATCAGCTCTCGCGCTTGACAGACATCACACAGCTGGACGCAGGGTCAGATTCTGTCTGTTAGTGTGGGCTGGAGAGAGCTCTTCTGTGCCACGTGGGCATCGCCCGGCTCAGGCCAGGGACCAACACGGCAGACTATAAATATTTAGAGAACTTTAAACAAATGCCAGCCAGCGTTTGCTCACTGTGGCTTGTTTTGCCATCTTAGTCATTGGCGCTCTTCCCATCATTCATGGAGTTAAAGAAAGCCAAAAACCAGCGAAGAGACTGAACACACGGATCAAGCAGAGAATCAACATATGGCATAATACTAGTCCAACACGCACAGTTCACAAGCAGGAGTAAATACAACAACAAGCTGTATTTAAACTGGAAATCTACAGTAATATAAAGACTAACGCCAACAATATCTACAGTGACTGACTATATTTTCATAAAGCTAGAGGTGAATATAAAATGATACAAATATTAGGTTACACTTTATTTTGATAGTCCACTACAACAACAAGAAACTACAAAGACCCGCCTTCTGACAAGCAGAGTCTGCTCTGATTGGCCAGCTGACACAGTGCACTCTGATTGGAGCAATATGGAAATATAACATAATCTCAGGTTCAGCTTTGAAAATAAACATCAAGACAGTTAGTTTTACCATCAGTTCAAAGCAGTGCGCAATGAAACCCGTTCAGATCCTTACACTAATAACAGCACATGCAGCGGCTGATTCAGAAGCAGCAGATGGGCAGAGTAAAGTCAGAACTGACCTTTGTTTTTTTAGAATTAGTCTTTTTTTGCACATCCCTTTGTACTATCCTTGGTTCACAAAACATCCGTAAAAAGTGTTGCACAAATTCAAACATCTGGGTTGTTCTGTGCATTTATCAGTAATCTTAATGATAGCTACACTGCCCTACAAAGCAAAAAGGCAGTAACTGCATTTTTGGTCAAAAATGAGTTATTATAATTTTCATGACATTCAAGGCATCCTTTGTTATGTGACAAAATATCTTATCTCAAATGTTTGTCGTTTTGTAGAAAAATGGTAGTTGTTTGTACAGTAACTGCAAAAAGCAGGATGACAGGATAACTTTAAAGTCATTTTTCTCAGTTCTGCACTCGGCATAGTTACTGCCTTTTTGCTTTGTAGGGCAGTACAGTAACCGTATCTATTGTTAGAGGCCAAATAAAGTGTTTTTGCACACAGCGTCTCCTGACACGGCTGCATCAATACAGAAACCACGTCTCCTTTCTTTGCGTGACCATTTGAGCCGCATTATGCAAACTTTACCACATCTTGACACTAGTAGCTTTGTAACTCTGCAGATCTTATATGTGTGCTAACACATACCACACTAAAGAAAAGGAAAAATAGAAATCACATCCTATGACTCTTTAATTCACAACTCTAACTGTCAGAGTAGACTGTCAGGGTAGGTTTAGGGTTAGTAGAGTAAGTTGACATACAGTTTCAGACAGTACTTGTACTCTAATGACTACTAGTGGACATGCAGTTACTCACTGTTACTGGAATTTCCAAAAAAGTATTCATTCACACATGTTTTAGTCATTTCAGGTAAACAGTCTCAATTCACTCTCCACTGGCAGGTGTGACACACACACACACACACACACCTGAGCTTTAACGACTCCCTGTTCAGCTGTGGTGATGTCTCTGATGTCAGCGCTGACCGTGTTCAGTTCGGACTCCATCTGCCGCAGCGCTCTGGATCCCACCAGCCTGGACAAAACTACAGACACACAACACAGCTTACTCACAGATGCATCACTCCAGCCAGGCTAAGCAATTCCTATTTAATACAAAAAAAGAAAGTATAATTTTTGATGCTGTAGCTGGTCACTGTTCATTCTTTTTCACCACATCTGAGCAGTTTTGAATGTTTTTAATATCTCTTCAGCAGAGGTGTGGACTGGAGTCACATGACTTGCGACTCGACTCTTCGACTCTGACAGCAGTGACTCGAGACTTGACTTGGACTTGAGCTCTGTGAGTGTTTATGATCAGATCAGGTTCATTATCACTTTAGCCGCATGCACCTGACCCTTGTGCTTGACTGATCGCTGCCTAGCAGACACAGGACGCAGGCTTGAGAAACGAGTGTGCGGGACTGTTCATATTTTCACTGTCTGCTTAGAAGACATTCAGAGTAAACGTAGCATGCACGTTAAAAAATTGCATTAGTCCTTGTATTCATTGTATTTTGTAAATCTGAATGGTTTGATAACATGCAAATACTTAATAAAATTCTTGGGAACACTTTCTATGAAGCCTGTATTTAAAATACATTATAAAGGTATTCCTGAGGCAATATAATGAAAGCATAATTTGCATTTTTTTTAATATATATATTACATGTCATGAACATTAATAAGAACAGTTTTATTGTGTTATAACATACTTTTTCGTAGTTATAGCTTTTAACAGTATAGTCATTTATAACACACAATGAACATGATTACAATGAATTATATCGCTATATATATATATATATAAATAAAATATATAATGCATTGTTATAATGCATTTTAAGTCTCATATCTTGTCATGTTACCTATTAACTTTAACCACTTATAAGTAATAACAATTACTTAATAACAATAATAACAACTACTTTTGTTCTTAAACAGCCATAAGATCAGATAAAAACATCAGCTCGCTCACATTAGCCTCACAGGAAACAGTCAAATAACACTAACCACTCACAAGATAAACAACGTCAAGATATGATATAGTCCATCATGAACAAAGTAGATTTAATATGGCGTTCATTGTGAGTTATAAATAATCACACTCTTACGTTACAATCACAAACACATGAATATTATAATGAATAATAATTGTTTTTGTGATTATTCATGAGATATTATAACACATTATACGTTTTCTTTTTTTATAAAGTCATTATAATGCCTTAAGAGTACCCTTTGAATGGATTATAAATCCAGGCTTCATAGAAAGAGTTATATTCACCTCATTCCTCTGTGTCTGTGGATAGTAGTGCTTACCTATCATTCTCTAACTCTATCTTCAGTGTGTCATTACAGAAATCTGTTACTAAATTCTGTCCTCACTCTAGTCCCTGGCTTTAAAAAATCCTAGATCCGTTTCCATATATGACGGGACAGGCCCCTGTGACACATGAGGTATTTACTGTACATCTGGATGACTCCTCTTCTGCTGTCCATTATTAAAATGATCTGTGTTGAATTTCTAAGATGTTTATTTAATGAATATGAAACAAGACGAAAATAACTGCTTGCGGTTTATTTGTGTTTGTCATTGTGTGTTTGCTTAGCTTGAATCCCAGATGGTAGGGGTCAGCAGGTCAAACCATGGAACATTAGCTTTCCGATTGTCCCACGCACATTCAGTGTTTATATTCAACACAGCATACATCAGGGACAAAAAATACCCCAAAACCAATGAGACAAAAACTCCTTTTGAGGACATCCCTGAGGGCAAAATTATTCAAAAAATAAAATAGTAATAATAATACATGTTTTCTTTAAGGGAGGAGGGTTTGTGCTTGTCATTATAATTAGCTTTATATAAATACATCACTAGTCTATGGCACAGCTAAGCTAAATGTGTGTGTGTGTGTGTTTAGCTAAACCACAAACGGTCCCAGAAGTTTACTAAATTTGACAAAACATCACTTTGGGACATCTGGGAATGTTCTCAATTAGGAAAAACTATTTTAAGAAAGAAGCATTTTGTTATTCTTCGTTTTTGTTCAGAGTGGAGTCTGCATGTAAAACAACAGAAGTCTGTGGCATGCCCTGATTTCCATGGCTGGCTAAATGTGGGTGTGAGAGAGCTTTGCTCAAGCTTTAAGGTTAAACACTGATGTACTCTTTCTAGCACGCACACACACTCAGAGGTTTATCAGTGTGTAAAAGCTTTCTCATGGGCCACACTGACGTTAAAGCCATAAATAGACCGCTCTCTCTCACTCTGGCTCTGCTCTTGTTGGCTCCACAAATGATTTACCTGTTGCATAAGTCACTATTCCTGTCTTTAAATAAAACTGAAGAGAACAAGAGAAACAGAGGTACTGAACCCCTGGCACCAAGTCAAACCTCGGTGAGCCTCAATCTCACTCCAAAACCTAGTGAAGGGCCTACATGGGCTGCATTTTTCGCAAAACAAAAAGGTTTTTATCCAAAGGTTATCCAAGGACTACATTTGTATACAAACTTGCCATTGTTAGCAGCACCATGTGCTAATATTAGAGATTTACTTTTGGTGAGGTTCTCAAATGAGCATCTAAAGGATACCTTCCTACACCATGAGTTTGGTTTGACATTGTTAGCTTAGCAACAGGCTAACTGCTCTACTGGATCAGCTGTGAGTTGTGTCTCCTGCGATAGCTGTGAGGTGTGATTACTAGGGGTGTAACAGTTCACAAAAATCACGGTTCGGTTCGGTACGATACAGTGGTGTCACGGTTCGGTATGTTTTGGATTAAAAAAAAAGAGAATTTCTTAAGATTTTTTTTTCACATTTTTATTTATTAAAATTAACATAAAAGTATGTCTTGGAAAAGTAAGTCGTGGAGCGCCATCCATCGTTTCTTCCTGCAGGACAATCCACGTGGTAGAAGACCACAGGAGAGATCCAGAGTTTAATTGTGTTTGTGTCACGAAAGGCTTAGGGGCCGTTCACGCTCACATCTTTACATTCATCAGAGCCGCGCAGTTTAAAATCCAGAGCAGAAATGTTTTTATAACTGACAGCGCCTTCATGGTTGCCTAGTAACAGCAGGCGCTACAGAAGCGCGAGAAAATGAAAATGGTGGAGGAAGCGCCGCGCTGTGAGTTTTTTACTCATTTTTAGACGTACCCTTAAGAGAGTAAGTTCCATTTAATGCTAAAGTATCATTACCGCTAATACAAACATTATTTTAGTGTGTTAGGGCAGAACGATGCAGCTCTGGTTAAACAGCTGGAATTGGTCGTCTTTAGACAGATGTCAGTACAGTATTTTTTCAGAACCTGTGCTTGGCTTAATATTCCACTCAACTTATTTGGCTACTGTACAATTGGCAAAGGCCAATGATTGCCTGAACGCCGCAGGGATAGTTTGTAATGTGCGTGTTTCTAGTTCTCGTCTGAATGGGGGTGGTCGTTTGGTTTGTAATGTGTACCGAACCGAAAGCCTCGTACCGAGCGGTTCAATACCAATAAGTGTATCGTTACACCCCTACTGATTATGTATGTCCAGAGCTCGAGGTATTATTTTGGTTCCTAATGAACAGCTCACATAAACCAGTTACGGTCTATTGTGCAGTAAGGAAAGAGCAAGAGAATTATGTATTTTGTGTTGACAGAATGAGCGAAGTCGTAAGCATTGGCATGACATTCTTGGCTGAAATATTCCCTTTAAATGCAATCCTTTAGGAATGTGTTTTGTTTCCAGAAGTGATTTATTTTTTTCTATATTTGTAGCTCGGGTTGAAAAGCTCAACTACCAATTTTCAGAATCCCAAACACCCTCAAATTGCAGGCTGAAGCGACATTCATTATATGCTGTGAGAGCGTCCTGTAAAGGTTGCAGTTTGGAAAAGTGTACCTGTAGTGATGTCCTGCTGCCGCGTCTTGAGCTCTTGAACGGTTGTGCTGTGGCGTGATGCCAGCGCTGTCACACTGGGCCTCATGGTATCAGAGGCACCAGGTTCTGCGGCCAGACGCTCCGTCTGAGAACAGAGACCTTCCACCTGCGGCTGGAGCTTTTGCAGCTCTGCTATTCCAGCCTGAAATACAGTAGAGTACATACAGTACACAGCTGCTCAGTTTCTTAGTTTAAAGAACACTTTAATAAACTGAAGAACTTTGTTTCACTGTTTAGTGCAATGGAAAGGTTCTAGATGTTGGCATTCTTCAAGGAACCATGAATCCCAATAAAGAACCTTTATACTGTTATATTCCAGATTAACCTCTGATAAAGCGTCTCACATAAAATGTTCTGGTATTTGACTGACCTCACAGTCATCTTTGAGTGCCTGAAGCTCTAAATGGTTGTCCTTGGCTCTAAACCCTTTAGTGGAGATCAACCATTTCTCCTGTTCCTGCAGGATTTCATTTATAACCTTCAGCCCTGATTGAACCGCCGCCACTTGCTCTAGAACTTGAGCTCGTTTCCTCAGATCCTGGATCAGGTTCTGGCAGCTCTCCCATTCTTCACGCACAGAGTGCAGGCCGGAACGAGCCTCCTCTGAAGACAGACCTTCTATACAAACAGAGTGATTTTAATCAGTAGGAGAAAACAGGAACCATAATTTATTGAGGAAATCACCCACAATCCTACCTTTCTCCAGCTGTTCGATCATCTTCTCTCCTTTCAGCACTAACTCTTTCACTGTCCCCTCATTTTCAGCAAGCTCCATACCCAGGGGCTACAGATATGGGACAAGTACATTCAGTAGATCAAATATATTAACAGGTAAATGTTAGCGTTATGATAAATCACCTGCAGTTTTTCTTTCAGGACGGGGGTGTCTTCAGCAGCTCGGGCAGATGACTTCCATGCAGCCAGCTGAGACAAAAGCTTGGGAACATCAGTTTCAGCTCTAAAAAACGAAAACATCACACCGGGTTCACATGAGGGAGTGCTACCGCTGAGCAGAACAACAGAGCAGTGTGTTAAGTGTGTGTAAACACTGTATAGCTTATGCTAACGGTACCCAAATGTGTTCAACGCAACATGTTTTGCATGTCTTTCTTTGTTAATGCATCTGGTAAATAAATATGATCTAAATCACGTCTCGCACACTTCACTGCACTCTGAATGGAACGTATAGGTTGGCTTCAAACATGAATCATGGTGGAATATCCGGTGATGTCCACTTCTCAGGGCACATACGTTTGAATAGAGCAAACGTCTGAAGCGATAAGAGAAACATGCAAAATGTGTGGCACGAGGACTGGAATTGAGAATTGCTGATTTAGAGGACTTAAATAAAGCAAATATTTTATACTCATACATATATATATATATATTTATTCGTTTCATTTATTATTCATTGGATTGCACGCGTCACTCCATCTCCCTCTGGCATATTTTGGAAGTGAACAGATTGAAAAGACAATACAATATTGTAGTTTGTGAATGAATCATTTGGAGAGATCACTCAGGAATATTAGATATTAGCCCTTTCCATTGCTCAGATGGGACTGTTTGATACTGGAACTTTCTTTCCGTTTGAACCCTTTCATATGGTTGCAATGGAACTCACTGCAATAAAGTGGCAGCACAGTTGTATTGAATAACTTAGGCTTATAATTATGGGTTTTAGTTCGCTACATTGCTTTATCCCTCTCTAAGTATACTTGTAGTTTTAGGAGGCAAAACTAAGACAAAAATGCTAAATGATTTTGACAAAATCTCAAAATCCCAGAGGGGCTGATAAATAAGACTTCTGTTTTTGTTTTGTTTTTTTACAGGAAAGTGGTGTGTTTGTCGTACAGTCTTCTAAGCTCGCCGTCTGTATCCAGATGTCGTCTTTTTGGAGGGGCGGGTGGAGGTAGCTCTCGTTTGCTGCTGGTGAAGGTTTGCTCCGTCCTCGTTGTTACTGTTGTGACTGTCTCCATGAAAACTTTCTCCTTCTCCTGTACCTGGGGCATCCCAGTCACGGACACCGCTTCGGTTACCTGGAAATGAACAGATGCTTGGAATAAATGTCACAAAAAGTTAATGTGAATTAACAAACATGTAAGATGCATTTATCTGACTTGGCTGGAGCAGTCCTCTAATTTTTGGACAAGGTTGTCCCAGCGTTGGGTCAGTAGGTCTGTGTCTGCTTCGATCCTCTGAGCTGCGGCTGGACTGTTTAACAGCACCGTCACATCCTGTCCAGCATCTGAGAGAGCACTCAGAGCCCTCCGCTTCTGGGCCATATCCTCTTTAAGACTCTGCAAAGAGTCAGAGACCAAAACAGCAATGATCTTATCAACCTGATAGATTTCAGTTTTTATTTTACCCAAGTTTACAATCTTAAAATTACAATGATTTATGATCTCAGAACATTGATTATTTAAACATATATTCAAAACTAGAAGCAAGTAATAACAAACTGTTATTTGTCTACTCACGGCTAATCTGCGGACGCTGGCATTTATTTCACTGGGGTCTTTAAAATCACTGGTTTGAACTTCACTCAAGGCCTTCTCCTTATCTGCTAGCCATGATCCAAATAAACTCTGAATGGATGAGAAGAAAGTTGATTTTCCAACAGCAAAAATGCTTCATCATGCATATATTGCCCCAAAAATAATCATACTACCCTCTCTTACACGTTACTTTGGCATAAAAAGCACTAATTTAATGTATTATCATAGACAAAATCCTCTGATTTACATCACAATTCGGTTTGCAGAGTGACGGAAGTGATCCAGGCTTGGGAAGTGTGAAAATAAGATTGTGTGCACTCTACACTAATGATGTAATGGGTCAATGGTAATGGTATCAGCAAGTCATAAACTGCCATAATTGAATCTAACCCTTTCCCAGAAACCAGCCTAAATTGTTAAATAGCAATCTGACCCTTAAATGCGTTCAATGAACATTCCAAGTTCAAGATAAGAGCACAATACAATGGGGCCCAAAACAGAGCCCTGAGGCACACCTCTGATCTTTCTCTTTTTGGCCAGAAGCTTTAGTAACTTTAGGTTTGTGCTGGATTAAAATTATTGTATGGATGGGTAAAAAAAAACAAAAAAAAAAAACAATTTAAGTACTTAAACATTACAGAAGTAGATAATGAAAACATTTTTGCAATTATTTGCAAACATGTATGAAAGGGCCATTATTATAAATTTTATGATTTGTTACACTGGAATGTTGGATTTTTGGTATCAGGCCTCACCTGGTCATCAAGTAACCGCTGCCACACTAGTTGAACTTCCTCGAGTTTGTTCCAGCGCTCCTCCGTCCAGCGACACACTGCCGCCCAGCGCTCTCCCAGTGACTGTAAAGAACAGAAGGAAAAACAGGAGCTTATTCACTGAATGACTTTTCACACACTTTCGCAGCCTCTGGGAGAGCCAAATGTCTGTTCAGTTCCAAGTTTCTTGCTGTGCTGCATTCAATGAATTCTTAACACTGGGTCCAACATTAAAAGATCTCATTCCTAAGAGGAGCTATCAGTAAAGGCATGGAAAACAGCTTGGCTCGATTACCTTTGCACTTAACTTACTGTAACATTAATTCTTTACTGCATTCATTTACCTTGATCACTGCACAGCATTCATCCTGATCTCTATAACTCTTGTCAAACAACACTGCACACTGGCACATACCTCATAATGTACTTTCCTTTTAAAACAGTAGAATTTAAGAGTTCCTCACAGATAGCATATATCAGCAAATAATCGCAATATGAATATAACCAGTCTTCATGCCAGGCCTAATGAGACTTTATCAAAACACAAACATGGTCATGTTTTATTTAAACTACCTTTTATGATGATATACAAAATTAGTGCTTAAGAAACACCAGCTGAAACATTAGAATTTAAACAAGTGAGTATGTCTATAATTTGTATGTCTGAGGACAATAAGAGCTCTGACCAGACTCTCTGAAAAGCCATTTCATAATGACAGTCATTTGGACACAACAAATAAACCCTCAGCAAGTTGTCCTCTACCTGCAGTTGTTCCTCCAGGGCAGCAGTGGCGCTCTCCCCGCTGTTCTCCTCCACAACCACAACCATGTGTGTGAGAGAGTTCACCTTCACCTGCTCCGTCTCCAGATCATTCTGCAAAACCTGAGGAAATAACAGAGTAAAAGAGGTCAAAAGGTGAAGCCATATGCTGCGTCCGAAATCGCATACTGCTTCAGTAGGTACTACATTTAAAACCGAACGTACAACTCGACCGTTAAAACAGTAGGTACTATATAGTATGAATGTGAGTAGTATGAATGGAATTCGGACGTGCTACATCCGCTATATTGATGTTGTCACGCGTCGTCACAACAGCGCGACAATTTAAACTTCCAATAAGTCATCCGTTTATTTAGAGTGT
>JAUCMT010000054.1:1887330-1898104 GCA_032357475.1 Enteromius thamalakanensis | reverse complement strand
AATGCATTTGATTGCAAAGATGACAGCGATACATTTGCAGGATTAAGACCCAGCAGTGCCACCAAAGGGCATGGTTCCTTTCCTATATTTTAGAAGCAATATTTAAACAGAAGATACAACATTGTATACTTATACACTGGTGTTGAATCTTATTCAGATTTCTTTCAACCTAAGGTCAAGCATTGTTTATTTACCACCTTTAATCATTTAACAGGCAATAGCTTTCATTTACCAATAGGAGGCAGTAAAAGACCACCCATTTAACACTATAACAACTGATTGGAAGTCTTCCTTACATTTTCTTTCATCTAGCAAGTTAGTCCTGCTGTGTCCTACTTTATGTACTTTCTGTCGTATGTGCTGGTGAGCAGCAGTCACTTCATCGTCCTTCATCTACCCAACATGTACACCCTGAAAGTGTTGCATTCAATCTTTTTTCTTCTCATTGAAGGGTTAAAAAAATACATATATATATATACATATATATATATATATATATATATATATATATATATATATATATGTACTGTACTATTGTATATGTACTGCAGTTTTGCACGTTTAGCTTCGGTCTTAATATGATAAAAGTAGAAAAGCGTTACCAGGAGTGGGGTTCGAACCCACGCGGACATACGTCCATTGGATCTTAAGTCCAACGCCTTAACCACTCGGCCATCCTGGTGAACGTACAACTCTTCAAAGCCTGGACACGATATGAAGGACATGCAAGAAGAAATAGGACCGTTTATTCGTGTTGTTGTATTTCATCTATGCAGATCTATTTGTGTCGTTTGCGCCGCCTTCCATGCTTTCCTTAATATTCAGAGCTACATAGCTTGTGGTGCAGCTGCCAAAGACTGACTGTTAGCATGCTAGCTGACTAGCTAAACGAAAATGCGTCTTATTTTATTGATAACTAGGCCTATCTTACAATATAAAAACCAATTATATGAATTGCAATGCTTGAATTAATGCTTGCAGTTTTACACTATTATCCGTTGCGTTATTGTGATTATCGTATCGTAGTATTAACCGTTTGCTCAACAGTTAGCATGCTAAGAACCTGCTGTAGTGAACACACTCAAGCACTCACACATTCACCTTTAATATTAATTAACTAAACTCATACTTTGCTAACATTAATATAAATGTGTTTTAGTTATGAATGTCCAAATCTAATCCTAAAAATTAAGCAAATTCCTTAGGATTGATATACAGGCAGTATTGTTCTGTCACTGGGATAGTTTGTTTGACTTTGGTAAATCAACTTTACAGTGTAGTTATTTTGGGAACTAACAGTTTGTGATATCAGCATAAAAATGATTTTCATGAATGACTTCCTGCCAGAAAAGAAAAGAAAAAAAACTGCCTAAACTACTTAACCTTGTTTTGTGGCTTATTGTTTATTGTTAGCCACAGTTTTACTAGTTTTACCAAGGTTAACTTGTGGTACCACTGTTTACCTATAGTAACTATGGTTCATTTGCATGGTTGACTGGTTTGGTGTTATAGGGGTCAGACTGGGAGACCAGAAAAAGTTACTAAAATCAGTTAATTCCAGCATAAACCATCTAAGACCACCCAACCAGCTTTAGATGGGTTTTAGCTGTTTACATTAGTGCTTTAAGTATATGCTCAGAATATATAGCATACACATCAGTGGTCATTTAAGGTCACCAGCTCAACCAGATTGGCTGGTGTAGGCTTTGTTCAACAGGAAACTCACTCCATACAATAACCTGAAAACAAAACTGAAACAAAACAAACATATCAGACTTCAAAATACATTGAAATAAACCATGACTGTGTTTTTTCTAACTTGCTCCTATTCCATGTTATTTGAAACCTTTTAAATATAACAATTGCTTAGGATCTCTGAATATATTAGTATGAAAATGGATATCAACAGAAAAATAAGAACAAGTAATGAATTGGTTCAGCATTATCAACACACTCTCAGGGTAATTACTCAACACTTTGGTGTGAGGATGGCTTAAATCACATACGATACATTTTTAGCACTTTTTACTTAATGCATGCCACTAAATATTAAAGAGGCTGGTTTACTCACCCAACGTATCCACCCTGTTGCCTGAACAGGTGCGTTTCTCTTCAGGATGGTTATAGAAGCTACTAGATGTCGATGACTCTAGAACTCAACAGCAAACTCCATGCTGATTGGTGATACTGGTATCTTCATTAGTACTTTACTTTGTAACAGCCTAGGTACATTTTCTTTCCCTTAAGTATGCAGTTTTATTCTCGCTCTTGACTGTTTTATTTACCTGATATTTAAGGGAGCTACAAGAACCACAAAAGCATTCCAGATGTTTCCAGCGTTACATGACTAATTATTTTGGCAAGCAAACATGTACTGACCTGATCTTCTGTTTGTTTGAATTTCTCCTATTTACTGTTGTTTTCTGTGTATTTCTCCTCGAGTTGGTAACTGTAGCATGCCATGCCAACACTGATTTCATGCGAGTGTGTGGTCTATGTGTATACACTGCTATTATGCAGATCTGCTGTAAGATACCACGCCTCCAGACACACTGAACATGCTGCAGGGTTTTAAATATGTAAGCTGTTCTTACAGCTCAGTGAGCTAAATTAAAGGCTTTGGATGATGACTGTTGATCTTTTTATGTTAATGACATTAATTAGGAGTTAACCATTCAGCTGGGTTCTTCAACTAAGTACTTGTGTTAAGGGTCTGAATACTTCTGCCAATGAAACCTATAGTTTTTCCTTTTTATTGCACCCTTTTCATATTTCCAGGTTTCTCAGCAGCAGAAGTTGACATAGTTGGTCTAAGTTAAGAGCAGTGAATGTGAGAGTACCAAAAAATATATTTTTTGCTGTCTCATTTGCTCAAATAGCAGAAGAAGACTCTACAATAGTGTTTTCATGACCTTCTATAAAACAAAAAAAATAAATAAGTAAAAAAATAGAGAGACTGATAATGGCAGTTAGACGAGATAACAGTGTTAGATTTACCTTCCCTCCTGCATTAAAAACACCCTCGCATAAATGTAAGCTAGTTTTTATATTTATTTATTTATTGTACATTGATGCAAAGGTAATAAAATATAAAGAATAGTGTCATAAATGTACATAAATAAAGAAAAGTGGAAAACTTTGGATTTACGATGCTGATGATAGGTATGGAGTGTAGTTTGGTGTGGAAAAAAATAATTAAAACTTTTTAGCATAAAGCTGTCTTTCTTCCACAGAAATATACATTCGACACTTACATTACAAATAACTTCTAGTGTGTCCAGGCTGTGTATTTTATCTTGTCTCTCAGTCAGACACTGCTTCCACCATGTTCAGTTGTGCTGCTAGAATTTGATAGCATAAAATACGTATAAATGATACATTTAATATGTGTGTAATGTATAAATCAAATTCACATGGGCAAATCAGTAAATCAGACACACCGCTGCATCATTACATCCATCTGTACATTTCTATAGTCAATAACCTGTATATTACGTTCTTAGTACGCTCACTTGTAACTCTACCCATAGTTCTCTCTGTCATTGTACACGTACAACTTATACCTGCATCCTGCACTTGCTGCTTATTGCACTCCTGTTTAGACCTAAACTGCATTTCGTTGCCATGTGTAATGACAGTAAAGTTGAAAGTTGATATAAATCTAATATTTTAATAAAATAGAGGGTCTTGCAAAGACTTTGCTGACAATGCTTCCCAATGTTCATACTATCCTTCCTAAATACTATGTGATATTAGTCTTTTTTAAAACTAGGCCACTTAGGATGGATAGTATGCACATTGGGACCAGGCTGAGATATTCCCTTCTGTTTCCTGTAGGGGTCATTACAGTGCTTTTACCTCCAGAGCCTTTCACAAATGTAAAGCTTTTAAGCCTTCTGCTGACAAATGTGACATTTTCATGGTATCTGAAAACTTCTTTAACCCAACAGAGATCAAATATACACTTTGCAATATATGTTTTATTTATTAGAACATGAATTCATATTAACAGATGTGAATAGCCTATGGAAATTACAACTCATTTCTACTCAATTTTAGTTTCTAAATTGACTTTATATTCTTCATTAGTAATACAATTTGTAGTGGTCAGAAAAGTGGGATCATGAAAAAAATATTTTTTACTGAACAGTGATTTTTTAAATTTATTATTTTTTATAGCTTACACAACAAGACATTTTGAATGTGAGTCAAAACAAACAATTATTACAATAATTGGCCTTAGACTTTTAGCAATGAAAAAAGTACTATAAAAGTATTCATAAAAGTATACATTTATGCTAAACATTCATTTCTTGAATCCACTATTATTCTTTCACAGTGTATGAACTACGAATTATCAATATATGCTCGTCTTTTTATTTGCACTTTGCAATTAAAAAAATACCATCGTGCTCCTCAAACTATTTCTCTGTCATCAGACTTCCAAATTACTTCCTTCTCAGCGTTTCTCTCTGCCACCCTCTCTCTCTCCCTCTCTTTCTCCCTGTAATACTCCTCTTTCAAGTTTTCCCTCTCTCTGCGCCTCCACCCTTTGGCGGTCACATGGTAGAGATCTACATTATTGCCCGAGTATGCGTCTCTGTAGGTAGCGCGGTACACAGCCTCTCTGGCGACAGCAGTGGCCTCCTGTACGCTCATTCCCCAGTAAACACTGCTGTCCAGGATGGAGTATGCATAGGGAGACCCCGAGCCTACAGAGAACAGCTCCCCCTGCAGGCGCAGTCCGTCACTGCACACATAAATCACCCGTGGACCACACCTTCGCGAACGACTTCTGATGACCTTTTGAGCCGTGGCAGCTATCAGTGGTTGGGGCGCTGATTGACTGCTTGAATCGCTGACTGTCTTTTGATTGGTTGTGGATGATGCAACACTTGCTGTTGATTGGCTGCTTAAATCACATGCTGTCATTTGGTTGGTTGGCACTGAGTCAACACTTGCTGCTGATTGGCTGCTTGAATCGCTGACTGTCATTTGATTGGCCGGAGTTTTGGCATGTTGAGGCAATAAGGTAAGACTTAATGTTGATTTGCAGCTTGAATCGCATGCTGTCATTTGATTGGTTGGAGCTGAGGCAACTCTTGCTGCTGATTGGTTGCCTGAATCGCTGGCTGTCATTTGATTGGTTGTAGTATTTACCTGTTTCTCTGTGATTGGTTGCTCGTGTTTTTCATCGTCCCCATCCCATCCACACAGCGTGGCGGCGACGCACAGCTCTGTTCCCTTGAATGGATGCAGCATGTGGGACAGCAGTTTGGCAGCGCCCCCTGTTGACAGTCTGTGGTGGTGTCGAAGCTGGTACAGCCTGAGCTCTCGAGCCAAAATGCGCTTCCAGAGTGCGCAGTCTGCTGATGTCCCGGAGGTGGTGCCAACCAGGTGAGAGTGGATGGGTAAGACCTTCGGGGATGCGGGGCAGGCCACCAGCCCATTGCAACTGGAGCGTGTGTCAGCCGCGGCGATCACACCTCCCTGGAACGCGAAGCCGAGAGTCGTGGTGCCGTGAGAAAGTGTGAATGGTAACAGAACGGAGGGAGAGATGGGGCAAGGTGTGGGTGGAGGAAGAGCGATGGACGGCAGTGAGGGGTGTAGGTGGTCTATTTCCGGTAGCTTCGTCTGTGCTGAACTGAGGCTAGTTTGACCAAATTTAATAGGGCTCTCTGTGAGGTATTCAGCAATCGGCATGTAAAACTCCAGAGGACTCAAACTGCCCCTCCCAGGCAGCCTTGCAGAAAAAGCTTCTCCGTGAATCCCCCCTCCAGGCAGATGAGTGGAATCTTCCGGCATAAAGGACCGTGAGAGTGGAGCACTCCATTGAGGGAACAAATGGGGGTTGTGCAAGCCGCATACATCTTGCAAAGCCATAAACTATTGTGCAGACATACAATAAACTGTAACTCTGTCAATTATTACACTGTATGACATGAACAGCAAAAACATGTCATATATGAGCTGTAAAGGGTTTCAAGCCATTTTTTTCTTTATCCAATCTTGTCTCCTTATAGTCTCCTGGTTTACTTCAGAATTCGATTCCACTCTGCGTTCCTGGTGTCTCTATCTTCTTGTTGTAGGGATTGGCTGTTGAAAGAAAAATCAAACATGCCCAGATCTCCACTGTTCTTGACCAACACTTTATTCAAGCAAAAGCAATGAGTACCATAGATTGAGAAAAAAAAATCCAATTCTCAATCCACTTGATGTCTGTTTTCAGAGTTCAGTCTTAACCCACTATCACAAGCTCAAAAGTTGTAGAAGGACTAGATCAACGGCTGTTTATATAAGCACCATTCCCTGATTGTTTCTTAACCAGAAACGCGTGAAAATGCAAAAGTAAGCCTTTCAACACAAGCTTGACGATATATGCCATGCAATTTCATTTTCAAAGCATTGCATGTTTTGCACGATATTGTTACACTGATACTCAATCACTGGTCCAAAAATACGCTACAGTAGGCCTTACAGCATCATGCATAATAATATAGGTCTACTATAGGACAATTTTTCAAACATAAAAAGTACACACATTTAAAAATCTATAAAAGATATCAAAATATTTAGCTAACTATTTTATACTGTATTCATGTATTACCAAATGAAAGCTTTGACGAGAAACGTCATATATGGAATAGTCTCCTGTGATGGATGAACAGCATTTGCTAAAGGCTTTCCTATTTCTGTCAACCAACATTTTTTTGGGAAAGGGAAACCCGTGTGGCGTTCTGAACGGTCATAGCGTTCTGTCGCGTCGCGTCGCTGCAGAGCAGATGAGGTGAGTCCACGCATGAGTGTGTGTGTGGCGTATACAGTGACACACAAACACACCTGTCATCCTCACACACGGAAGAGCGCGATACGTAATGAAACATGACAGTACGCGCTTGAGCCTATCGTTATACAGATCTGTAAATGTTGCGTTTGATCGCTTCATGACATCGCGCGTCGCGTTCATTAGATAGCGAAGATGAGAGTCGTGTTGCGTTTCATCTGCGCAGCTCTTATGCTCTCACCGGTAAGACGCTTTCAACTTTATTTTCACTTCTGTGCAGCTTTCATAATTGTTCGAGTTTCAGCTTTAAGCATATTTCATTTCCAGATATCTTATTGACTGATTGCTGTTGTTTTTATTTAAAGAAAGTAAATTGGCGTCTATTTTTTATTATTATTATTTTTGCATTTTGACATTAACCACATATTTTAAATAATCAACACTGTGGGAAGTCCCCCTATATAAAAATACGGTTGCGGTCGCGGTACTCGGACTCGAGTCCGGTCTCGAGCACAGACTCGGACTTGACTCGGATTGAAGCCTCTCGGACTCCAGCCGGAAAATGTCCAACCGAATCCAGGGAGTGTTTAAGGAAATGTCACTGACTCGATGCATTATCACGATATTCAGTATTTGCTTGTATTTTTAAGTCTTGTGCAGTATTTGGGTTTATTGCGCACTCACTGTTCACTTAAAGCGAAAGCACCGTAAACCTGCTGCTGCTGACTAGATCATAAGAGTGAATCAAACAACAATAGAATAAGAGAAAGTCACTCTTGACTAAATCACTTTAGTAACTTTACTGACTAATCCAATTATTTATATTTAATGCAAACAGTGAAGATTGCGCAGTAATTTACTTTTACATTCATTAATTAAATGCAGGGATTCAGTGGACTGTCCTCTTACTGTAAATTTATACATTTTGTAACATTTGTCTTATTCTTACCAATTCGAGCAATGATACTGTTCGTTAGAAGCGGTGAAGAATGCTGCACTCATTCAGACAAAGTTGTAGCAAATAAATATTTCTTTTGATATCCGTGCGTTACTTACTATTCAACTTTTCAGACTAAACTTGCTTGAACTTGCTTACACGTCTAAAACATTTTTTATTAGGCTACTGTACATTAAGATAAAGACAATTTTGTCAATTTGTCTCTTTTACAGTCTATTTTACGGTTTAATCCGTTACCATACATATTGCCCTACCCTGCTCATGGTAGACTTTATATTTTTATTTTCAAACTAATTTTTTTTCAGGTCTTAAAAGTTTTAGATTTGATTTTTGAATTCTGCACAGATGTAGCTATACACAGCCAGCATCTAGAAGGATTCTGATCAGCATGTGTTCATAGCAGCACTTTCAACTTGTAGTTTACAGATATATTTTATTGATGCAAGATTTTGTAGGGTTTACATAAACGTGTGCACCTTTCGAAAGCCTGAAACCAAAGTGCCCCCATATAACAAATCCAAATTTAACCCCTGATTAAATGCTTGTAGGAAGTTTCTGTGTTTTTATTTAGACCTATAAAAACCTAAATAATTTAATTGGTATTTTTGATTGATATATTTATTTATTCTTTTGCTTGTAATAATTAGACTGTTTACTTACTAGTTTGAGAACATTTTATTTACATGAAGTAATTAAATAACTGTTTTGCTTTTAAAATGGTGGCAGTTTTTACAAAAATAATGTTTTTAACATATTTGCGGTACATGTTTTATGGTCAAAAGAACTAAAACAGTAAAACAGTTTTTTTTTTCTTTTTTTGCAAAAACATATTTTACATAAATTTATGTTTATGGCTTTGCATATTTCATAAAACTATTTATTATTTTATTTACTAATTATTATTACAGCTTTATACCATGATAAATATGTAAAAATAATTATATGCAGGCCTGGCTCATCTATAGTACTCATCACTCATCACTACTTAATATCCTAATGAATTTTGGCATAAAAGGAAAATCAATAATTTTGACCCATACAATGTTGTTATGAGTACTTTCTCTTTTTTAAGTAAATTAGTTAATAAAGTTAATAAATTATTTTGGAAGTGAAAAATGATCATAGCTTTTCAGTCCAGCATCAAGCCAAGGCGTGATCTAAATAATTTCATATCATATGTGTTGTCTAAATGTAAATGCAGCCATACCACATTTTGTTGTCTGTCATACTAGAGATTAAAATGTGTGTCTGTCTCTCTGAAGGTTTGGTGTGAGTCTCCTGATGCTAATAGGACTCATCATGGAGATTTTGTACAGTTTGGACATGTTCCTGACAGAGTTATTGACAAATGTAATGTACAGGTGCAGTATAACTGCTCTGCTGCCTGTCGAATTGGGGTAGAAATCATTATTACTACCCCAACAAGGATAGGAGTGGCAGTCTACAGAAGGACCTGGACTAACAATAAGAAACTTGGAAAACCCAGATCCAGAACGGTTCATCTAGTGTTTCCTCCAGCTGTGCTTTACCAGAGAGACTTTTTTGTCAGGCAACCACTGGAGACGTGCAATGTTGTGCTGAGGGCCTGGACAGTTCATCTGGTTGAAAAGGAAATTAGTGGCAACTATGATAAAAGATATGACCAATCTCTTGTGGAAACTTCTACATATTTGAGGACACTTCCACTCTCTGAACGTTCAGCATATCCACAGACAAGTTCAGTCTCATGGGGCGCATGGCTGATGTGGCAGCTGACCAAAGATACTGTGAGAAAATGTCCACATGAATCAGGTGGGGATCTAACTGACCAATCAAAATGCCTTAGAGTTTTTCCCCCACATGGAGCACAAAAATGTGTGACTTACTGAAAATCTTCTTCACAGTCATGTTTAGACAGACAGACAGACCATATTGTCACTGTAAATTGTCATTATGCTGCTTGATATTACTGTATGTTAAGCGTAAATGAGAATACTAGTAACAATAACAGTAAGTGCATTGTACCAAATTATTAATTCAAATGTAAATACATAGTTAATGCCAGCTCAAATTTATTTGTTTATTTGTGTCTTTCCAGACATTGTGGATATCCTGAATTTTCCATTTGCGAGCACCGGTGAGAGGTTTGGTATCATACACACATTCTCCTCTTTTAGAAACAGAGATTTAGAATGGAGACGTACCCTCGCTTTTAATCAACCAAGGTTAGACTTGCTCTCGAGGCTTCATTCAAATTTCACACTGCTACAGCTACTCATCATTCAAAATACATTAGCAACACCCTACCAACTCTTACCTAGACTCTCTGAAACACCCCAACAAAACTCTAGTCATCACATCAGCAACACCCCTAAACTCATTCAGAATATTTTATGGCCTATATTATTTATAACAGCCCAATGACCTAGAATGAACCACCTAATATCTACTTATTACTTAACAACACTCTAGTCGTCAGTCAAAAAATCTGACTGCAACACTTTACTCGTCAGTCAGAAGCCCTTAGCAACACTTTACTCGTCAGTCAGAACCCCTTAGCAACACCCTTGTTGTCAGTCAGAATAGCTTAACAACACTCTAGTCGTCAGCCAGAATCCCTTAGCAACACTTTAGTCATCAGTCAGAATCCCTTAGCAACACTTTAGTCATCAGTCAGAATCCCTTAGCAACACTTTAGTCTTCAGTCAGAATCCCTTAGCAACACTCTAGTCGTCGGGTCAGAAAACCTTACCAACACTTTACTTGTCAGTCAGAATCCCTTAGCAACACTTTAGTCGTCAGTCAGAAAACCATAGCAACACCTTTGTTGTCAGTCAGAATCCCTTAACAACACTTTAGTCCTCAGTCTGAAAACCTTAGCAACACTCTAGTTGTCAGTCAGAAAATCTTAGCAACAGCCTTGTTGTCAGTCAGAATCCCTTATCAACACTCTATTCGTCAGTCAGAAAACCTTAGCAACACTTTAGTCCTCAGTCTGAAAACCTTAGCAACACTCTAGTTGTCAGTCAGAAAATCTTAGCAACAGCCTTGTT
>JAUCMT010000054.1:1849915-1861666 GCA_032357475.1 Enteromius thamalakanensis | reverse complement strand
CAGACACACTCAGGCTCATAATGTTCCTGTTCAGCTCATCAGACAGCAGGACCGGATCACCTGTGCCGACTATCATACGACAGGATACACGCTAACATACTTCCTGCAAGCGCTACGCCTACAGGAACGTGATAAGAGAGGACTCTGGGAAGGGTGGGGGGATTGCCACATCTATGTTTTTAGCTGATGATTAAATATTTGCTGCATGCGCCTTTGTCCTCAGACTTCGTATCAGAGGTTCATGTTAACAATTATCAGCATATGATTCATCTCTGAAGTTGACTCACCTGTGTTGAGCACCTTTTTGATGACGACTGCCACCTGACCCTTCAACATGGAGTTGAGCAGCTTGACGATCAGAATCAGGCAGGTGCAGAGGGCCAGCAGCGACAGAGCCAACAGAATCAAGCCCACCGCCAGGTCCGGCAGGTCAGCGAACACAAACATGTGAGTACCTGAGGAGATGAGGAGGAGTCTGTCAGAGCTCGGATGGGCCGTTTTCTGCTGGTGGTTTAGAGTAGAGCTTCCCGAGCTTGTTCCTGGAGATCACAACTGTCTTCTGAAGATCTTAATTAGCTGGTCCAGGTCAGTGTTGTCAACTGCTTTCAATTAAAAAGTAGCTAAAACTGGTAGCTAAATGACATCATAATAGCAAATTCCCTGATCTATATAAAGATGAATACTGATAATTCGATGAGGTTTCTATATTTGTCGCTGAAATTTTGGGCATGTACCTGAGTGCAGTCTAAAGCCAACAGCAAGTGCACGTTCACATCTGTGGCACTCAGACACACTCAGGCTCATAATGTTCCTGTTCAGCTCATCAGACAGCAGGACCGGATCACCTGTGCCGACTATCATATGACAGGATACACGCTAAACAGCCAAACTGGCAACACTGTTCCCTCTTTGTTTGATCAGGATTGGAGCTGGATTTTGCAAGAAGGCAGATCTCATCAAATGGAAAACTAACAAATTGTGTGAACCAATGAATCGAAGGCTCAGTCGCTGTAAATAGTACCAGACTCTCAACTTCAAAGTCAGGGCACATTTGCTAGCAATTTCTCATTTTTCCAATAAATAAATAAATATATATTTTATTTGACTCCGGCTGAGTCATTTTTTGAATAAGCTATTACTTTACATGCTTGTGTATTGTAGCATAAAATTATTTTTTTTACGCCTGAAAAAACTAATGTTAAAAAGGTGTGATTTTTTTTCTTCTCTGTTTAATGCATTAAAAATGTGTTTCAGTGACTGCACACTGATTCACTTTTGTAACTTGAATAAAGATTAATCTACTTATAGCAGCAATATATTTTATAGTTCATGTGATGACTGGTAGACAAAGCCTATTAAAATTTAGGTCTTTCAATAATATGGTCACGTTGAATGCTTATACTTAATGTTGGTGGCTAAAGTCCATTTAATAGAGACATGAGTAGCATTACTGGTATTAACACATAAAGATTCAGTGTGCAATGAAGACAATTTTTTTTTTTTTTTTATTAATTGCCAATAAATATAAATATTTTATATATATATATATTTTTTTTTTTTTATTTTATTTAATTTATAGGCAATTGATAAAAAAACAATTTTTATATTTATTTATATATATATATATATGGTTGCTAACAAAGTTTAACAAAATAATTTTATGCTGATTAAAAAAAAAATCTTACTTAAATAGACCAAATAATATTGCAATCATAAAAGATGAAGGGCTATTTTCATATATTAAAGCACATCTTGACCACTATGTTTGTTATTAGACTGTGATTATTGCCATTATTACAACAAAACACACTCAGTTGCTGCAGTTACTTGCTTTATATGATTGTTCAATACTTTTTAAAATGAGGCTTACATGAGGGTCAGTTAAGACATCCAGAGAAAATAAAAGGTGAAAAATTGTGTAAGAGTGTAAGAAAATTAATTCCTTTAATTCCCTTAAATTAATGTAAAAAAATACATCAATACAAATATATAGTATCAACAGCATAAAAAATGATAATAGTAAGAATAGGCCATTTACAAAGAGCAGCCTTTCTTTTAATAACGGGCTCCATCGCAAAGGGATTAACAAACTTGGGTGTCTTTGGCATTTAAGTTTGAAAACCCCTGATATAATCTACCAAAAATGATCTTCAGATTCTCATTTGAAAAGCTGCTGAATGGTGCTTCTTGAAAACTCGAGCGCGCTCTTTCACAGTTGAGGGACCACAGAATGATTACATACTCAGATCCACTGAACCAAGTCAAGGCTGGAATTTCAACATGCGATCTAACTACTTGCATTGATTTAACTCACCTGAATTCCTACCCAGAGCAAACGCCCTGCTGCCAAATTGGCAGAGGCTCTTTGTTCAGGTGCACTGGCCTCAAGTGCTCGGGGCTGTCATGAAGAATAGCCCCATTGAAAAGCTAGAGTAGATGGATGGGGTGAGGGGGAAAGGTGAAGCTAAGATCTCCCTCAGCTTTTATAAGAAGCCATTGTACTCATGGAGGTTAGAGTGAGTCACGATCGATGGCTTTGAGCTGAAATAAGTCAACTATGTAAGGAAGAGGACGGGAAATGGATCGACATTAGGCTTCGGTCTCTGTTGATTCAGGATGCTCCTGGGCTGGCTGCTACAAGAGCCACAAAGCAAGCAGAGGCACTTACATTTTTTCAAGTTATTGGTTATGGTTTGGTTCTCTTGGGTCCAGATCTGACCATCTTCCTCCCAGCAGAGGGCTCCGAGTGTGCAGTTTTCAAATCCAGGGACCGATATATTCACGAGGCTCTGAAACAGACGAAAACACATCTTCAGGCCTAAACCCTAAATAGGGGAGAGAATATCAAGCTTTTTATGCTCAGTGTCGCACTGTTAGCTTACGAACATGCTATGCTGCGCAAAAAAAAAAAAAAAGGATGAGTATAAGAGATAACTTTATCTCCACTAAAATCCTGCATCTCCGGGTTAACTGATTTGTATGAAAATGGCAAGCAGAAATGTGACTATCGACGACCAGACAGACGTGGCTTGATAGCCCCAACTTAAAGCAAGCTAGCATGGAGGCCGCTACTAACACTACAAGTAACTGTTGCGCTTAGCAGTCTTCGCCAAAGGACAAAACATTTCTTCTACTGGGTAAAACTGAACTGATATCCTCATGCAATCAGATGGCAGAGACCATCAAACCTGAGATGGGGAGCTTTCGGTCTAAGATCGGATTATTTGTCGATACCATCCGTTCGGAAAAAGGATGTTTTACATCTAGAGATAGCGGGACAAATTCATTCGGTTCAAACTAAGAAAACCGATATGTCTGACACACAGTGCTCAACTCTCATCATGACTCACTCAAAACAATTGAACCTACAATTTAAACTCTGAAAAACCAAATACAGAAACTGCAAGAGAAACAAGATCGCGAGAATAAGAGTCGTCGCCAAAAATCTGCGAATAATTGGCATACCTGAAAACGGGGAGAAAGGCCCGCCTACTGACTTCATGTCGGGTTTCTTTTCAAAGGTAATATTATATATTATTAATAAATTACTCCAGAATATTTTGTAAAGATGTTTGTGCAAAACTGCTATCTTTGGTATTGTATATGAAAATAAACATTTGTCGAAGTGAATTGGACTACATTGCCTTTATTTCTCTGTCTTAATTTAAATGGTTCACTGCCTTGTGGCGTCCTTTCATAAATTACTTCAAAAGCCAAATGTAACTGTAAGTGGACATAAGTTATGTTATGTTGATTAGTGAATTTATGCTTTTTGATTATTTAAATAAATACAAAAGGGGGGAAAAAAACCTATTAATTGTATTATGTTATGCTAAACTTTAAACGATGGAAAAATCAGCTGCATCCCAGTCCATTTTTTAATACCCTTCACTCACAAACGTTCCTCGTACACTTCACAAAGTGGGAATTCAGATAGACTCGCATCTCTGTATTTTTATGTACATATAGACCCTATGTTTATCTCCTGAATTCCCATCAGTGTGATAAATCTTATTTCCTCATGTTTGAACAGCCTAATCTAATCTAATATGAAACCGTGGGTGTGCTGCACTTATTAATAGACATTCACATTCTCACCGTGATTTTTTCTGTTTTACACCAGATCTTAATCAGACTTTTGTTTCGGGCAGCAGGGTCTCCAGTGGCGATGTCACGGATCACAGATGTGTCTAGCTGGAAGAACAAGAAAAAACATTATCAATAAATAAAAGTGGTAGACACGGTAGAGAGCTAAGAGAATACATATAGATATATTTTGCATTTTCCACACAAAACTAAGACGACAGATTTTGAGCAGTGATGCAAATATTAGCACATTCAAGTCCTTCTGGGATATTTGCCCTTATGAGTTTGGAAGTCATAATTATAACAACTGTGTTAAACTATTTTGGTCAAAGCTAGATGGTCATTTATGAACATTCTTAATTAAAACTGTAAAATATGATCTTATCTTGTACAGATAAACACACAACGAAGTCTTAAGTGTACTAGTAAATGGTTGGTTAGAGAGGAAAAAAAAAAAAAAACACTATGTGTGCCAGTATATTGATCTATGGATAAGGTCTTAAAGTGACAGCAGTCTAATGATCCTGCTCCAACAAAACATAATTTTCTTAGGACAGTAACAATGAGACAGAGGAATTTATATGACCTGCTGCCTGATACAGTTGTACACAGAAGTAGTGGAGTAATAACACCAACAGATCCTCTGATTTCACCTCAATGATGTTCTTGGTGAGGGGTTCAGTGATGACCTTCAACAGGTCTGGAGCATCTGCACCCGTCTGGATGTTAAAGGAGTCAATTATAAGCTTGGTGAGTCTGTAGAGGTATCCTGAAGCCACCTCCAGAGGCAACAGCACCAGGACAGACAGCCAGTTAAAGAAGTCATGGACCGTAGCTCCAGCAAAGGCCCTAAAGAGCACAGAATCAGCAAGTAAGCATCAGTAAGTTCAAATCTACCAAAAGAGTGCTAGATTAGTATTTGTATAGTTTTATTTTTAAGTTTGTCGTCAAGTTTTCAATCACTGATCCAAAACGGTCTCCTAAGAAGCCTTTACCTGCGGAACTCATTTCTGTCCCCTGCCTGCATCACGGCCACGATGGTGTTTGTCACAGAAGTGCCAATATTGGCACCCATGATGATCGGCACGGCAGACTTCACCTCCAACACTGAAACATACAATGAAATAATTATATCTTGTTCACTTCTCTTCTGTGCTCGAAGGCTGCATTTGCATCTGGTCAAACATCTATATACTCCAGTATCTGATTCCTGTGATCAAAGCTGCATTTTCAGCATCATTACTCCAGTCACATGATCCTTCAGAAACCAGTATAACATGCTGATCTGCTGTTCAAGTAACATTTCTAGATAGTATTGCTCTAATAACAGTTGTGCTGCCTAATTTTTTTATAGAAAGAATTTACCCATTTATTTTTTTATTGAAATTGAAAACCTTTGCAACATTTTCAATATCTTTACATTAAAATCTGTTCAAGTGCATGTATTTTAACTGAACGGAAGTAATTATTTCTTATACCAATACAGTCAAATACAGTTCAAATAGCAACTTAGAAAGGATCAACCTGAATGTGGTAGAATCAAAGGTAAAGTTTGTCACAGATTAAAGTTATTTTCAAGGGTCAGATCAGGTAGAAGTACTTTAAGTTAACACTACTGAACTACTGTTGTTTTTAAGGCTGTTGGATCGTATGGATTTACAACAAATGTTGGGCTATTGCTACAAACATACCCTAGAGACTTAAGACTAGTTTTGTGCTCCAGGGTCACATGTGTGTATGACCATGAGTCACACACACACACACAGAAAAACTCACAGCCAGAAGACACCATGCTGACCACGATGGAGGACGAGGTGCTCGAGCTCTGAACCAAAACGGTGACCAGGACTCCAATCACCAGCCCAGCCACAGGGTTCGACAGAACCGCATTGTCCTGGAAGATATCACCAGCTGCCTTTCCTGAGCACAATGACAAAACCAGAAAACCATGCTATGTGTGTCCACAGCACTTCTAGATCTGCTCACACACAACCAGCCTTTATTACAGATTAACCACATTAAACAGACGCGTGCTTAGATAAGGTGCCGTTTGTTTGAAGTACATGATCACTGCTAAACCTCAAAAAGATCAGCCACTGATCAAACTTTGACCTACATATAGCGTGAAACAGGACTCCTCAAATGTTTTGATGGTTGAGTAGTATAGTGAAGTACTATAGTGTACAGCAAAGTATACAGTATCAGTAAAGTATAGATTGTATATATGAATATGAATGAATATAAGTGCTGGAAAAAGGCAGCAAACAAAGGGTTTGAAAAGTTTTCAAATTAAAATTGTGTAATATTAATACATTAAATAAAAAAAAAACTTTTTTTTAACATAAAATCTAGTTGTAAACTAAAACATACATATGTATTTTTATTTATTTTAATAAATATACAGATTATAATTATTATCATTTATTTTAAAATATTTATTTTTGAATACCCTAGAATCACTAAATTAATCATGATTAATTTAATACATGACATGAGTATATTAATATATAATACCCGTTTGTTCTTCATATTATTATTAATAATAATAATAATAATAATATTAATAAGTAGATTTTTATTTATGTATTTTTAAGAATCTCTTTGTTTCCAGCATGAGACAAGTGAGACAGTTTATCAAGTTATTTAAGTGTATTATTAACTTACATGGGAATAGCTAGGATTATGGTAGTATGGCGAGCGTGATTTCACCGAGTACAAGATACAGGATCAACAAAGATGTTGATCCAGGAACAACATTTCAATCAACCAATCAGAATCGAGGAATAATTTTTCTGGAAATCTCTGTTTTAGGTTTATGATCAGGGTTAGGTGCTTCTACACCATTGTTAATCAGCTTTCATTTCTCACTGATATTAGGCATATATTTGGGGTAGGGGCAGGTTTAGGGGTAAGGACTGGAATAAGTCTATATGCTTGAACAGTAGTGTTGATCCAGGATCATGTCTTATTTGTCAAAATCACGGTGACCGTGGGAGTATAGTGCAGCGGACACTGCAGACAGAGTGTTCAGATGTACTTTACAACCACATGACACTGCAAAACAGGGACAAGAACTTCTGTAAAGGTCTATATTGCAAATATATATTATTATTATGAACTCTATATAACTATCAGTCTAGCATGTGTTGGGTGGGTGGTGGTGGAGAGAGAAGGCCTGATTTACCAGTGGTCTAAAAAAAACCTTGGGTTTGGTCAGAAGAGGGCATCATGTTTCAGTTTCTCCCTAGCATTTAGCACTTTTTGCTTTTGATTAAGGTCAAATATGTCTAAAGCTTTTCATAAAGGTGCATTATTAGGTTAAACAGAACTTTGGATTCTCATTAAAAGTACATAAATACAATTTACAAAAGTTACCCAACTTTACCAAAAGGGCCATTCATTTTATAGTATAATACAGTACATTGTCTTAAATAGAAAGGCCCATTCACATTCTGGTATAATGCAGTAAACTGTCTTAGCACAGCTGTACTGTTCTTAAAACACGCCTTGTGCACAAGAACACTGTAATACTCCTGATGAAAAAGTTGTAAAGTTCAAAGAAAGTTAAAGGAAGTACCTCCTACAAGCTGGAAAGCGGAACTCAGGATGTCCAGAGAGCAGACGAACACGTAAAGCAAACCCACCAGAAGAATGAACTTCACGATAGACTTGAGCACGCTCAGAACTTTGCCCTTCGTGTCGAGATCTGCAGAGAACACACAGACCGAGCGTGAGTCGCGCGGAGCTCAGCACGCGTCTCGCGGCTCTCCGCGTCGCGCTCCTCACCTGACCACTTCACCCCGCTGTCCCGGAGCTCCGGCAGGTCCCAGGGGTCCAGCTCCTCCTCATCCTCCGATTCCGAATCTTTTGACCGCGTATCGGGATCCGACGCATCTTTGCACGCGAGCTCTGCGTCTGCGGGAGAAAAGACACGCGTCTGAGGACAGAGAGAAGACAGGGACAGAGGGAGGAAGGAAGTGCGCCTCTGTGTGGACGAGGATTTATACGGGCACGTACCCAGTTCCGGCAGCGGCGAGGCGGGATGAGTCTCAGGGAGCGGAGCCATTGCCTTCAGTTACAACAAACACACACATAACATGTTACGAAGCAGGCATTTCACAAGAAACATTTTCTTTTGAAGTCTGTTCACTTTTGCGCCACATAAATGCATTATTTGCACTCTTTGTCTCCCATAAATGTGGTAAAATCGGGCTAAAAGTTTGGCAAAACAAATCAGAATAGCCACAGGCTAAGTCAAACATCTTTTCTCTTTCTTTGGAAGCATGCAGTGTTTAAAAACAATGAACACTAAGGTTATAAAAGATAAACAAGAACACAGATATGAAGGTTGTTTCTAATTTAAATTATGTTTATGATGTCATTGGCAAATGATATGGATTAAAAACAATGAGGTGAAGTAAAGCAAAAATACAAGTAAACAAGTTTCTCATTTAAAAAGACAGGATAAAAAACAATAGACAGTAAATTAAAACAGAAAAATGTACATTCTTTTTTTTTTTTTTTTTTTTTTTTGAAAGCATTGTTTAAAAATGCATTGTTGAACAGTTTAAAGTAAAATTGTAAATGCAGAAGAACAAGTACCACTCAAATTTAGAAGGCAGTGACTAAACTAAACTAAGAAAAAAAAAAAAACTGAAAAAAAAAGTGTCAAGGAAATATCGAAAACGTAAAAGGAAAAGTATAATTCTTGTTTCCTAGAGAGCATGCAGTGTTTAAAACAATTAACAGAGTAAAAAGTAGCCTAAAAGTAAAAAGCAGATAAAAAGTAAAAAGTAATTTCTTTCTCATTTTAAAAGCAGTTACTGAAAACTGAACGTATTTCTTTCTTTCTGATTGTTGGCTCACCTGTTTGTGTTGAACTGCCCAAATGTTAATATCTCACAAATGCTCACAGATTATGTCTGTTTTTGAAACACTAAGAAATGATCCCTCTGTCAGCAGACCATTTATACGTCAATATTCAGCCCACAGTTAAGCAACACTTTGACGAGACATAAACCTGTGCACTCCCTGACACTCATGATTCAAACTCATCCTTATAAGATCCACCCAGACCACTAAACACAGAAACACACAGGGCCTGAGAGAAGCAGCTCAAGAGCACAACAGCATAGATTCAATAGTTTTTAAAGTACCAAGCATTAGTAGCGTGACTGTCTTACCTGTGCTGTGCACTGAGTGTGTGTGTTAGTCCAGTGGACGTACCTTTGAAGGAGGCGCAGGTGTCTTATATACACCTGCAGCAGGACAGTCCTGCGCGTGTCACTGATCTAAAGTCCAGAGCGGCTGGTACTACACTGCACCTCAAATATAGGCCAATATCAGCTCAAACAAAATGACACTCAAAGTCATTTAACCTCTAAAGAACGCACAAAGTGACCCGATCCTGCAGCTATGCATATCTTGCATGCACATTAACTAAAAAATAATTGTGTTCTGAATTGTATCTGCGTGTAAAACATAAACAATATATATTCTATTCTATTCTATTTTATGACGTTTTCATACCATGAGGTTTTCATTTGTCACTATCTGAGTCTGCCCTCTGCTGAAACATGCACACATTACAGCTGGTCTCTCGAAACCCACCCAGATAAAATGTAAAGATGACGAATCTGAACGTGTGCATCTGAAACTGATCTCTTATTTTTCTCAGTAATGGTCCAATGACATGCTTCATGCTTACAAACCAGGTCTGAAGGAGTTCACAAGAGTAAAGTCTGACACATCATGTAAAGGTATTTCTTATATATATATATAAGATAATAAATTAACAAAGGGGGCTTGGAATTGCATTTTTAGTTTTGCTCAGATTAGTATGGTTATGGCGTAACTTTATAACTTTAGAATTTATTGTATTAAAAAGCATTTAACAATTAATGTGTGTATTATTTGTAGAGGCTAAGGAAAATTAATAATTTAGCTGTAAACAGCTAACAAATACTTGTTACATTAATATCAGATTGTCTGAAAATGCATTCAATTAAATATATATATATATATATTTTAAACAAAACTGAAATATGCAACATCTTCTTAAAAATTTAAACTTTAGGTGGATTTTGGTGTCACTGTAATAAAAGCCTTTTTTGTTGAAAAAGTAAATGAGGCATGCAGAAAACAAAGTCTTTTTAAAATACATATTAAGAAAATTTATGGATGGAACAGAAAATGTATTTATTGAAATGTGTATTAATTAGTAATTGTTAAAAAAAAGAAAAGAAACTAAAATTATTAGTTTTACTATTTATTATTATCCTTTATTTAACCAGCAAAATATAGCATTGAGAAACATTTCTTCTTTCAGGCAGTGCTGGTTAAATAATAGTTTAAAATCACACTAATACAATACTTAACCAGCCACAAGTTTCCAATACAGATAAAAATTAAAATACAAAAAAAAAAAAAAAAAAAAAATTATTGTAAATACAGGGAGACGGTGAAAATGAAATACAATTATGAGTATATATATCACATAAACATAATTGTATGTTCTTAATAATATTATCTTCTTACTCTTCAAATACTAAACTCACATATTTTAAATATGTTTGTATTTCAAGCGTGTTGATGGAGCATTTGAATTACAATATACCAAAATGTATAGTTACAATAAATTATAAAACATTTAAAAACACAAAAAAGTATAGAGCCATTCTTACCTATCAACTCTCTCTGCAGTGCTTGTTTTATCTTTATGATATCAGATAAAATGTCATATGAAAGTAAAAAGCATGTACTTTACTACTCTGACTAACTAAAAGTTAAGTGTAATAAACAGTGTTTGTTGTTTTCTCCTCCACAGTAAAATAATTCGGATAACAGCCTAATTAGCTTATCTGCAGGTTCACTGAGTTTGTGCGGTTCAACTCCTGAATAGAGTGGATGATATAATATATCACCATCTTACTCTAGCAGGGCGAAAGGCTGATGCTCATAAAACTCAAAGCATGCTTGGAAAACTACCCACGCACCGCAGCTGTTTTATCCGTTAGTATTTAGCCAGTTTGTACGTCAGACATGCTCTATATCTAAACACGACCACTAGCTTATCTATTGTCTATTTCATAAACACAGCACAATTTTAGCTTTGAAATGGTTTGATATACTTTTTCTTTCTAATAGACTTATTTTCAAGTATCAATTAGTGCAGATTGCTAAGACAAGAATAAATAAAAATAAATGAATATCATGGTGGAAAATGACATATTACCTTTTGTTTACAAACATTTTTAAACTAATTATAGAAACATTTCTCTCTCTCTCTCTCTCTCTCTCTCTCTCTCTATATATATATATATATATTGTTGAGAATGGGTGTACTCCTGCTTTTTAGAGAAATCCAAATTTTATTGATCATGGTGAACCATAAAATGGACTGTAAAATAAAAAATATATCCCCATATAATTTAATTGAAGGAGGAATATGAGTCACATGGACATCAGAAAATTACAGAGGCAGGATTCAATTTGTGACTGACGCAAATACATAACTATATAGACTGTGTGTGGGCCTATATATGTCAGGATGTCAGCTGGTTGTGTCAGCACAGCCCTGGATGGCACTCCAGGGGGGTATTCCAGAAAGCAGGTTATGTGACATACCCGGGTAAGTTTAAGGGTAAGTTAGTGGATAACCTTAAC